>JAQIXX010000344.1:0-66100 GCA_034700605.1 Willowsia nigromaculata | reverse complement strand
CTATTATAAATTTAGATTACTTGTGGCCGTGGCTCAAAGAAGCCAATTCATTTTAGTGATCACTAAGCGTATGAGTACCCTTTTCAAGAGTACAAAGCTATTAATGGGGTAGGCTCAATTCATTATTTATATTTCTAGGTAGAAGTACTAGCAGCCGTTTAGAAATGTAAGCTTGAAAAATGATGAGGCATAAAATCTCATATCAGCAAGAGATTAGACAGTTTAGACAACTTTAAAGTCTCTAGGCAGTCGCAATAACAGAATGCTATCCTGATCTACTGATCTCTAAATGAGCAAGATGGCAAGAAGACATTTATTATTTGTCATTAATGGTGTGCATACGCAATGAACCGACAACATAATACATTTAGTATTTAGTAGTCCTTTAAAAATAAAAACAAAGTTTTTAAGAAGGAGCAATAGTTATTCAATTTTGAAATACATTTGTAAATACTGAAAATCATTCATAATTCTATTCCTTCAAATGTTTTTATGAAATCTGTTCTCTCCTAAATTTGACATTTTGAAAATTGAAAGTCGTATTACACATGTTTGAAACTTAATTGTTGTTATGATGCTCTTTAACATATATTGTATGTGCGCGTATTATATTTAAACAAACGCTTGTTTTCATACGCTATAACGCAATAGACGATTTGTAAATACAAATAGTTTTTAGTCGACGAAAACAATTGTTTCAATGAAACTGCTATTAGAATACACATTGTAGATTCAAAATATCAATTTTGAACAAAATTCTCTTGTTACGACTTGCTTCAAAATTGCTTGTTTACTCAAGCACAAAGCATAGTGTATATGGTGTATTTGATGGTATATCTACCTCATTCATACGATTTTAGTAATAGCAGTATCAAGTACCTAAAACTACTTTATTTAGAAATCGGTTCCATGTCTTTGCATGCAAAAAATGTAACCAGAATAATCATAGTAATTTTAAATTGTTGACGGATTTGGGCTTTGGCTGATAAACTTTTTTATAACGTGGCTCCTTTGTAAACATGTTAGGCAATACGTTCACTATTGTAAGTTGAGGCTTGATCTCGCGATCTACATTAATATTGCCATACTTCCAGTTATCCACATATTTTTTGTTAGATCTATTTATACATACAATTTTATAGTACCATATAGTAATTTTTAAGCTTTTACAAACAATTTACCTGCCACTTACAAATAGTTTACTTACAATGTATTTTTATGATTTCTAAATTTATTTTGACTGAGCAAAAGTTCAAACACATGTTCTGTCGCCACTTAAACGCATTGTTTTTAAAAGTCTACTGATAACCTCCAGATATCCTTTAAAACATGTTATCTTATGAAATCTTACCATAACTAGTTTGTTCAGTTGTACTTCTTGGCTAGCTTGTTAGTTGAACTCCTGGACTCAATTTTGGATTTGAAGCCATCCCAAGAAATCTTGCTAAGATGACGTTTGCTAGGTTGCCCGTTTTTACTGTCAATATGCTGAACCAATACTTAAGCAAAATTTGGTTTCCATCTCCACTGACTTGGAAATCTCACGAAACAAAATGGGAGTATAGAGAGCAATACAAGCTTCCCTATTTTCTTTCAACTCTTGGGTTAAAATCTGTATACGTACTTTCTTCTATCCTTGCTGTTTTTATTGGCTTTAAAAACCCTGAAATATGCTCACCTACAAAGCTAATATTCCTCAGCTTAATAGCGTTCATAACCATCGTCTTCATTTCTATGGATTACATTATATGCTTTGAGGGCAATGAACTACTGATTGCACTTAATTGGTGCTACCGTCGAGCAGACTGGATACATAAATATGGTAATGCCGCAAACTCATTTAACAAGATAACCTTTATAAATTACCGTTTACAGTTTAATTTAATTCTAAAATTTTGCAGGCTCAGCTCATTCAGATATCATTTGTGCACTGTTGGCTGCTGCAAATATGGCTTCTGTATTAATAGGTGGCGTTGGTAGTGCTGTAGTTGTCGTATATTTGCAAATGGAACCGTTTACAGTCATTCTTCGATATTTCAAATTAGGGGAAGATTTTATTGTTTTAAAATGTATTATCGGAATATATACAGTTCAGGTATTTTGTATTAGCTATCGAATTCTTTGTATCACTGCTTTAGTAGAAGGCTTTTATAGAATTCAACTGCTAAGGGTCCTTTCATCACGTTTACCAACGGTCCACTCAATAAACCTCTACAAAGAGAGTTTCATAGTAATGCAAACTTTATTTACGATAGAGTATAAAGGATCAACAGTCGCTCTTGTTGCAGTTTTCATAGCAATAATTCTTAGTGTTAATACATTTATTATAGGATTTGCACGCAAAATTACTTTAATTTGGATCATGTCCTTGATCCTCATTGTTGCTATGTTGTTTTTCCTGCATCTCCTATTCATAATAGGTTGTTCAATGTTTCAGCTGTCACATAAAATAATTTGTTATTGGAAAAATTGCATAGCATCTCAGTTTGTAGTTAGTGAAAGGAGGAACGTTCGATTGGAAATAAGAAGCTTACAAGTGATTCGAATACCTGCAGGGAAAGTTGGTATTATAGATAAGGATATCAAAACTAATTATTTGGAAAAGTTGCTAGACTCAACTGTTGACTCTGTCGTGGTTAGTTACCGTAGGAAATAGTTAATGGTAGGGATTACCCTTTGTAATCATGACTTGTAGAAAACAGCATGTTATTAAGATTTTCAGTAGTTTAATAAAAAGTATTGAAACAACACCTTATTCCACAAATTTTTGAGTTTTTTTAATGAATTGTTTCTAAATACTGTATTCATGTACGATTGAACAATAAAGCTGTGTATTATAAATGTTCTATATAATACTTCAAAGTTTAAATATTTTCTAAATCTTTCATTGTCAGTAAATTAATATGGCATTAGCGTTACAATGAATAAAAATAACGCTGAAAAATAAAGTAAGTATGTATATGTATTTACAGTAGCTGATGTTATGGACTACATTTTTTATCAGAAAGCGAAGTACTTTTTTCTTATTTGACATGTTAAATTTTAGCCGTTACATGAATTTTTTGTGTCACTAGTGTGACATGACATGCATAGTAATATAGTATTGACTCTCCCCATCATTTGCTAATATTTGTAATCATGAAAAAGTGAATCCGTTGTCCAAAAGACTGAGCCAATATGCATGCCAAAATTACATTACCTAATAAATTTATTTAATCTATGCATGGGCATTACTTATCTTTTCTTTAGAATAGTAAAAATCGATACATGAAGCTTCAACTATTATTTTGTCGTCATAAACTTGTAATGTGTTATAAATAACATTAAATAGTTATAAAGCCATATTAAAAGATACTGTTTCAAAATATGTATCGGGGACTTACTTAACTTTTCATCATTAAGCGTTTTAAACGTTTTAAGCATCACACATACGCTTCAAATATTTAAATCGTTGTAAGATTTTCACTGTGTACACGCATCATGTAAAAATGCAAACACATCCAAAATGTTGTCTTTGCTTTTGTTTATCTTTTTTGCTTGGCTGACAAACAGCAGATTTATTTAGTGCCAGTGTAAACTGGTACTTTAGGAGAATGATGGTGGGGGGTGGAGAAATGTCTGTCTGTCCGTCTGTCTGTCACCATGATAACTCTCGAACGGAAGCGAATTTTTTAATTCTGATTTTTGCAATAGGTTTCTGATGATCTAAGCTTGGATGAGTTCGAAGATGGGCACTAACGGCCACCGGAAACCGTTAGAAATCGTTATAACGGCCAAATTTTTAAATGGAAACATATGGCATGTGGGGGCTCATTCGAACGCATTTTTAATGCTGATCATTTTCCATCTAAGGATTTTTACAAATTTTTGACGGTGTGGCCGTTATAACGGTTTTTTTTCACAATTTTGACTCTCCTGACTGAACGGAAGGGAAATTTTGAGTTCTGATTTTTGCAATGAATCACAAATCACCTAAACTTTTATGAGTTTGATGATGGTCACTAACGATCAACGGAAACCGTTAGAAACCGTTATAACGACTTAATTTTTTGAATGAACATGGGGCATGTGGGTACTCATTCGAAAGCTTATGATGAGAAGGACATTTTAATATTTTTAATTTTTATATACGATACGCCCTCTAGTGGATAATAAGGAAATACTTAGAAAAACTAAGAGATTGTCGTCGAATATGGTCAAATATGATCATTTTGATTTCCGGCGAAGCCGGGCCGTCTATATGATACAATTCACATACTGGCACTTTCTATATCAGTTTATCTGATTTATTGATGCTTGTTTCTTGAGTTATTTATACCTATGCATACTTTTCAAATTTTTGAATTCATATTTGCAAAAAGCACAGCAATGGGGAAGGAAAACGTATGAAAGATTTTATTCATGCAGATAATAGAAAGGTATACATTCTTATTCTTTGATACTATCAAGCAAGGAATCGTCCAAAAATACAAGTGAATATCTCGCCGAAATTCATGCAGATTGAAGCTACCACTCTTGTTATTGATGGTAGTATAATAAGATCTGTAATCGCAATGCAATCCAAACATGTTCTCGTCAGTTGAACTGCCAAAAGCAAGCAAGATCTCTCCAACAAACGGGACGGATGTGTTATGTGCTGTAGAAGAAAATCTACGATCTTGTACTTTTGTTGATACTGGCTGTAATAGGGACATAAATTATTATTACATCATTGCCGTTTTTCGTCGATTGCCCCTTCCCAATGTTCAATAAGGTGTGTACTGCATTGATAGCTTCTATAAACTTTTCTCAACAAAGAACAAAAGATGCTGAAGAGTGAATAGCTGTAAAATGGCTCAGCACTCATTTACAGATGCTTGTTGAACTTTCCAGACTTCTTATTCGTGTTTTTTTTTTCTCGAAAAAATTAAGGACGCTCGTATGCATTTTGTTTTGTATGTAACATTGTCTTTATGTGTACTTTTGATGCTAGACGTAAGCAAAAGTTATTTCGTATCGTCAGTGTATGTAATAAAAGCCCGAATGTGAATTACTGGAAAAAGATCATTCAGAAATATCAATTTACGAATAAACACACTTCCAGGGAAAGTTTCATTTTGTACTAAGCCTGGGAAAATGGGATGTGTATACGTGAATATGCATGCAACATGAACATGCATAAAATAATTTGTTTTTTCCTTCTCTTTAATGGTTAGCCTACGCTCCAGAAATTCGCAGCGTTGGCTTTACAATAGACGGACCAGACGGAAGAATTTTGTTCAAGTGTCTACCTTCAGAGACATCGGCTACGAGACTTCTGGTATTCCAAACACTGGATGGGGTTCACGTTTTGCATGTAAAAACGGAAACTCCGTACTGCTGCTCATGGTTTAAGGTAATAATAACACATTATTTTAACTTATCTTATTTCGGCGACAACAGGAAACGGAAAATTGGAGTTTACTCTGAATTTATACCTATATGAGTTTGCTAGAATTTGTTTGTAGTATTCCTTCGGAACCGCAACATGCAATATCATGATTTTTAAAACCATTTTAATGAAAATAAATGCACGGTTCGCCTTTATTTACATTTTTGTGCAAGGACAAAGGAGTTTATGAGAGCACGCACACCAAATGCAGACTGAGATAAATTCGAGATTATTAATGTAAAAGACAACAACCAGAGTTGTGTTCAGGTTGAGAGAGGAGAGGGCTAGATTGCAATTACTTATACTGAAACGGCAGACCAACTTATTGCCGCTCATGAGTATATTATTGTCAGAGATTCTTTTTTTTCCTCTGTTTCTTCATTTTGTACTTTTACACTTTTGGAGCGCTAATGGCCATATGCATTCCTGCCTTCACAAGTGACTTCTTTATCATTTACACTTTGTGTCCTTTTGAGTTTGACATGCATACAGGACTCACAGTCGCATATTCATTTGGCACATCGTACCGTTTTTTGTTTATGCCAGCCGATCTATATATTCCCCAAAGTGATCAAAAAATGAGGTCACCAGCATTCCATCATTTCTTGTTTTATGCACAGACTATCGAAGCCAAACTAACACTTCCATCCGGTGGGCCATTCGGAACAATCGTAAAAACAGCGCATGGACTTTGCAAATGCGATCGTAAATTTGCTTTAACTTGTTACTTGTCTGAAAGTGAGAAAGTGCAGTTTGATGTTGAAGTACTTGTATCATCGTCAGAATTCTTGGTAAGTTCCTGGTCATGTCTTCAAGCTTAAATCTTGACTGTTACAATAAAAAATTGTACTTTGATATCACCATAAGCCCATGAAGGTGGAAGAAATTGATTTATCCATTTATATTTTTTTCATGAATTTTGTTTCTTCCGCTCCACCTATACATTGTTTTTGAAAGGGTGTAAAATATATTGCAAGTCAGTTTGAATCCATTTCCGCTTTTTATGTGCGCGTCTAGGTGAAACAAAACAATGAGGAAATTGTGGCCAAAGTGACTGCAAGACGGATGGGCCATCGGCGTCTCTACAAAGTGAGCTTCACGAAGCCCGAGCTTAATGCCAACGTAAAAGCCCTCTTCATCGTCTTCGCCATGATTCTGGTGCAGGATTAAGTTTCATTTTACTCTTTCTCTTACCAGATATTATATTGACCCAATACCACAAGATTCTGTATTGTTATACTACATCAGTACCTATATATTATTCGTTCGCTTTATATGTAACACCACACGCCTTCTTTGTACTAATACGGTTGCACTGTGTTGTTTTACCCCAGTTGCATGCTCCTCCATACATCCTTTCTCTTCACAGCTAAATATTATTCAACTCTCTTGTTTCATCTTTTAACGTCTTCTTGATACCCACAAGCATACATCAAACTACATAATAATATTTTATTTTACTACATTGATTTTGTACGCGCGTTCTCGTTTTTCAGAACAAATAATATGATTGTTTGCGTTCATTTTTTTTTTGCATTCTTGCATACATGCATGTTTTTGTGCTATCAGTCAGAGCTATTGACACTGAAAAAGAATCCAGAGCTTACCGGAAAGGAGCACACACACGAAATCTATAGTATATACAGAACAGTACCTATATATTCACTATTGTTTCTACTTTCTACACATGCCAAACACATCCACCCACAACAGCATTACATTTAACATTGACGTATTTAGTGTAAACTTTGTATTGGAGAACTAATGGAATTTAAAGTTATTATAATTAAACGGTATAGTAGTAAGTGAAAACTTTACTTTTGTGAATTACCGTAAGTTTTGGTTTCATTATCTTGTTCTTTCTTTTTCTCTCCTCCCTGACAGCACATCGCATTTGCAGAAAAGCTAAACACGTGTTTGGGAATGTGTCTATGTTGTCTTGCTGGAGTGTGCTGCCCGACCTGGGTTGCTTGGTTTGCTTGATTGAGACTTCTACTTGTTCTTCTATGATATTATCATAATATTATTGTTAGATGTCTTCATTCCGTGTATAGCCACGTACGTGTGTATATTTATTATATCTTATATTACTATATATGATATATATTATAGAATTATATACATTATCTATACATATTATATAGCCTCTTTGCAGACTGTTTTTAACTTACAATGTTTATTTTTTGGCCCGTCACTCTGCTCTCTCGTTCCTCCATTCCAATCTCCAATTTGTTCTATCTGTTATCTTTTCTCTCCCTTCGTCTCTCAGTACAAAGTTTCATGCAATCAATGTGAAATTTTTGGTACGGCATGCATCCGTCGGAAAGGGAATAAAATTTACTATTTCAAAACAATACTCGTAAGCGTGATAATTGTTGTATGATAATTTTGATATTTTGACTAGAAGTTTTGCTCCGATCAATTTAGATACTCGATTTTGCCCGCATGAGCGCATATGACTATAAAGTCATTAACCTGAGCGTTTTTGTAGTTTTTCATGAGAAATTGTAATGCAGCATATTATTCTAGGGAATATTTCAAAGAAAGAGATACATTTTTGTCCAAGAAAACAAAATCATAGAAATTGAAAGTGTTCGAGTCAAATCATATGCATAAATGGATTATTATATCTATTTTGTGACAATCAATGAGCTTTTGTCGTTCCCCTGAAAAATCTCGAAATAGTAAGGAGTTATAGTTTTCTCTGGTTATACACTTGTGCTATTGAGAGAGAGAGCGAGCAAACGAAATTATAGCGCCTCTATGGTCAGTATTATATACCGAGCCGTTTGATATTGTAATGGAAATGCTTCAAAATTTATATGCTATGTGGTCATAAACGCTACATAAAGACGAGCGGCCATGTTTAGTTAGGCTAGACTACAAACTGTCATACTTTTGTGTATAAACTTATATAGCGTTAAATTATTTAAATATTTAAATTGAGATACAATATATTTATATAGTAAATTTCAAATTTTTGTGTGCTTGCTTATGCGTGCCCAAAATTGCTTTCATGTGTTCAAATTGAACTATTTGACTGTTTGTGAATTTAAACGTATATTACCACATTATACAGTGTATACTATATTGCATATAATATATGTACTAATGAAGATAGTAAATGCTTATAGAACTCTATGAATAAATATTACAATATACAAAAGTATTCAATAGTAAATGAAATCTTGTATTACATAAAAAATGCAGTATGAGCAAACAAGAAGGAATTGCCAAAATGATATTAAAGTTTAATAGAATATACATTTAAGTGTTTAAAGGAATTAGAGGGCTATTCTATTTCACGTGCATAAAAAGAACAGACATGACGGAATGCATATATATTAGTGAACCAAAGAAACTTTATTTGTTGCGGTGAAAGTGTTTTCTATGTCATAATATGTATACTGTAAGCTTTTTCAGTAAACGAAAGTGTGAAACTGAAGTTGATACAAAGTTTCATGGCAAGCGCAACAATGGCTCGATTAAAAGTGAGTAAAAAGTGATGAAAGAGAAAGCTTCCAGGGAGAAAGCGTTTTAGTTTATTGCATAATGTGAGCGCTTTGACTGTCGGGATTTGATTAAGGCAACTAAAATTTGGCGCTACTTATCCAGCAACCCAGAAGTTGCCTTATCAAATTTATTTCAAATTAAATACCACCTTCGATTGTGGCATTTCGATATAGCTTGAGAAACGTTGATGTGAAGTGCAATTCTACACTTTCTGCGTCTAGATAAATCATGCATTACACAGCGCTGTATATCCAAATCCCGAAAGTCAATATCAGCCCCAATAAGTATATAAAAATTGAAGAAAAAAATTGTTATATCTATCCTAAGGAAAACGAAATACACACTATGGGAAACTGATTATAAAAATATTTACTTACGTGGAATATTTTTTCAAATTTTTTTATCACGTACATATTTCGTACATCATCAGTTCATTATATTTTATGGAATATAATAATACGGTGGTAGATAACGTTGGAACGTGGTAAATTGCAATTTGAATTTTATCTGCTTTCCGTCTGTTGTGAACTCAGTCATGACATGATACATAAAGTTGTAAATATTGTCACTAGTAAATCAGTAGTTGCGTACGACGGAGTATATTGATGTAATTATTAAATGTTTACGCACTTTTTCCTTTTCTAAATTATTTTGATTCCAATGTTTTGTGTTTATATTTTGAAATGCACAATTAGTTATGTTAGATGCTATACAATGTAGATAATGAGAACAAGATCATAAATCATTGTAGAGCAATATTTTTATTCATATCAAACAAATTGTTACACGAATTGAATTACTTTACTTACTACTTTACTTCACCAACCATTAGCACCAAATTCTTAAAAACATTTATATACAACTAAATGTAACACAGTTTTATTGCGAGTTTTGAACAGTATTCTTTCGCGTAAAGTGTTTATACGTTACAAAAATGTCAACTTTTCCGTTGTAATTTCAAGAGATTTATTAAATAAATAATTGTGAATTGTCACAGAACTAAACTCTCAGTGTTTACACCGTTTTATAAATGATTTTTACCTACAATCAATTATAATGTTTTAATGGTCTTTGATCTTTGATTCGCCACCAATGTTCATGCAAATGAACACAAGCATAAAAATGGTTTTATCTTCATCTAAAGAAGAAATCTGATACTTTATGTATTTCATATGAATCTATTTCCTTCCTACTTCGACATTTATGTCCAAACTTTGGTCATATAATAAAGATATGATTAAGTGATGAAAATCATATATGCTGTAAAGTATAACCTGTCAGTCTTCCTTGGTGACTTTTACATGCTACTACATACAATCCATGTGGTAAGACTAGTGCATTTGAAGATTCACCTATGTACTAGTTATCTAGAGATCTACTAATTCAAAATCAAAAGCTTCTATCTACCTATTAGTTGTGTAATAGCGAGCTGTGTACATTCTCTAAACCCATACTTTTTAACCAATTTGTCTAGATTGCACGTTAGGAAACCATAAAGATAGTTCTTCTCTAATACCTCAGCAGTTTTTTTCTTTACGCTTTGAACTCGGGATGACGTATGCAAGAAAATGTCCAAAACTGGGAGAAGCTGCCACAGAAGCAGAATAACGGTGGCTCTGGCTCTTGATATTATATCAATGTGATTGACACTTGCCATACGATGAAAAAATCACGATCGAAAAGACGGCGACAAAACTGGTTGGTTGATGTATGAATCATGTTCATTTTTTTTTCTTGATAGCTAGCGGTTCTGGAAGCATGAAATATTTATCTGATATTATGCTCTGCCTTCAAAAATGGCAAAATAAGTTCATCAATGACAGATACATTCTATAGTTCTTGAGGCTACAAACGATAGTGATGGCACACATCCCATTTTGTCAGATTCACCAAAAATAAACCCTCTGCAATTTGGTATTACTTGTAAATGTAACTAGATTGGGGATTTAAAAGAAGTAAGATAAGGAGCGCTGTTCAGGTATTTTATTAAAATCAATGAGAAACATAATATGCGAGTGCTGGATAAGACACATAAACGTTTGCAGACTTAGTAAGCAATGTTTTGTAAAAAGTACATACATAGGTACATCAAAACATTAATTTTCTAATAAAAAGTACTTTATGTAGCATTTCTGTTATCAAGCCTTTATGCTTGTCTGGTACGTGGGATCTCAAAACTATTACATTTACATATGTATGTTGAATTAGTATTTTATTTTTATGCATCATTTAAAAATATTGCACAGGCATTGGCTGCTAGATATAGGAATGCAGGCAGAAGATTATAGTCCAAGTCCGCAGTCTGGAATTTCGAAAGTCACCCAAGCAATGATTACAAAAACTTTGCAATGTGCTTTTATCGTGTCATGTACATGCGTAAGTTGCACAATATGATGGATTGGACAGTGTGCTGTGCACATAAAAAAGCACATTTGAAAGCTTTGGGGCAACGTGACTCGTAACGCAAAGAGGAGCAAGTGAAAGTGAACCGACTATCACAATCGCAGCCTATATATTCAGTGGAATTCCCCGTCTTGAGTGTTGACATTTGAGAGATTTCTGGCAGTATGAGTAAAAAGCATTTGAAATGAAGATGGCAACTTTTTTGCTTTTCATGAAACGCGAGCACTCTCCTTCTCATCAATTCCATATATTTTCCTTCGATAATAGGCACTTCTTTAATAAACACGACACACACTATACCATGCTGAGCCCGACTTTTAAGAGGCTGTCATCGTAATAATGCAGTGTTCGTTCCAAGAATCCATAAAGGCAAAGGGAAAATGAATAATGCCAATCATGTAATATATGAAAGTTGAATCTCCATACTCAAGGTATATAATCTCATGCTTAATAATATGAACATTAGTAGGTAAGTAATATGAACCCATTTACTAATGCACTAAATACATCACATGCACCAATATTGACTAGTTGACTACAATGATTTCGCCACAATGCTTTTGGTTATGTATTATTAATATGCAATTGTCTACGACTATACAAAATACAGACATGAAAATTCTTACAAACGACCCCTTGACCCTTGATTTCAAAACTTGAATTATTGGTAAGGCTTGAAAAATCCATGATCAAGAATAAAATTTACTATATATGTTCATACAAAATTCCTGATCGCCTGAAATTATCCGGGGGCTAAAAAACCATATTTTCGGGAATTTGAGTGTCCGAAAAAGTATATACACAATCCTGAGTGATGTTTCATATTATTCTTGTGAAAATGTGCTAGAGCTAGTCAGTTGGAACGTTCTTCGATCTGTTTGTCTCGTCCGTAAAGAACTTCTCTTAACCTGTCAAAAACAAGTCTGGAAACATCAATAGACAGAGCCACACAATGAGCTTATCTTTTAACGTTTCATCTAAAGAGGCACGCTATTATCTTGATTAATAATCTCACTGATGTTACCATTATTGCTTAAATCATATATAATTGTTGCAGCATATGTGCACCGACTCCTTAAATAGACTCTCAAGGATCCTAGACGCCACCCTAACAGACAAACTGCTGAAAATTTCAATTACAGTATTTTTGTTCATCTCTTGACTTGTTCTTGTTGATCAAACCCAATAGTAAGGAAAAATATGTTCCCTTGTTGTCGGAGAAGGGAAGAAACTCATCACTTTATAACAACACAACGCCTCATTTTTCATGAAAGACCTTCCATCATGTGAAGTTGTATTTTTCATATCATCCGAGAGTCTCGGACCGAGACTGATATTGGTGCCATCATCGCTGTGTGTGACTCTACGAGAGGAAACAAGCTCATATAATGACAAATCTATGTGTTCCAAGAATTTAATCGAAGCATTACGGATGATGGAACTCATTCTTTTCCTCACAATTGTTCGTGGATGATTTACTTTGATGAGTAAAATATCAACATAGCAAAGAAACATACTGTAATGTATGCGGCATGCGAAGGTAAGATAAATATTGTGTATGTATACCCCATTCTCCATTAAAAGTATGCATAATATTGAATATGAACCCGAACATAACAGCGGACAAACAAACCGGTATTTGAAGAGCTCTTATTCTTGCCCACTCAAGCAGCATGTCCTATGCCTACTGTGAATACTGTGAGTGAAAGTAGGTAGGGATAGTCAGGGAACGAAGAAATCAAAAAATGAACGAGCAACAAGCACGTTAGTCAGAAGGGAGAAAGATATTCTATTGAGAATTATTTTCTGTAATAGACCTCCTTTGTGCAAGTACAGCATTATCGCAATAACCAGCGTTGTGAAATTAGTTCACTAATGTTGAAAATCTAACCCGAGATAGATATTATTTAGAATACTTGTTATTTAATATACCTAGATTTTTTAAATAATAATTGAAATAAAACACCTTTCATTTATTAATTTACCCGTTTTGCTCGAGATCAGATAAAGTATGAAGTATAGAATAGGCACCCACTCATTGAGTTAATTCAGTTTTTAAGCTTCACTGATCGGAAGTTGGAAGAGCTTAATAATTCAGTAAAGTTTCAATCCAATACCTTTTACACTTAACTGCATTATGTGTATGCATACCTAGCTGATTATCATATCATGAAGCACCTGGATGCATGGATTCTATTATGTTATGGTTTGTACACATATGAAATGTATTCGCTTTATAAGTCTTATGAATAATGCATTACAGGATTGGACAATGAATTCTCTTAATATCATAGCTCATTAGCAGAGAACGAGAATTTAGGAATTGTCCTACTCTTCAATACTTCATCTATCGCAAAATCATTTGGCTTGTGAACGAATCATGTAGAAAGAAATCGTTTGATGCTTGCATATTTTTCAAATTTTGTCCTATTTTGAGCATATTTGTCCTATGTCCTAGGACATGCATATTTTAGAAATTTTGTGTATATTTGTTCCTATTTTATCATTTTTCTTACATCTTAGGACATTTTTGTCATAATTTTACATATTTTTGTACCAAAAGTAGGACACATTTTACCAGGAATTTTTGTGAGTATTTTTCATCTTTAGAGATTAATGTATACATACGATTTATGTGTATTAAATGGTAATATACGATCGTATCGAAGAATGCATATGCCATAAGATCTGCATGTTGCATGAAAATTGGAAAAATTTGTCCTTTTTTGTCCTATTTTTCTGAATTATCATGCAAATAGCGTAAAAACTGGGGGAAATTTGTCCTATTTCATGTCCTATTTTGTCGATTTTTTGTGCATATTTGCATGCATATTTTGTCAGATGTCGTGCATATTTCCTCTTTCTCTGCTCATTAGAAACCCATTTATAGTATGCACATATATATGGATATATGTACAGGTAAATAATATGCCTAAATATATCACTTGGTTTAGAATGCTTTATTTCGCATTATAATTCTATTACATATCTCTTTTATTCGAGCTCAATATCTCACAAGTCTTTGTTTTTACCGGTTTCAATGGAGGATGTTGCTAGCATTTCCTATTCTCCGTATAAACTTTTAATGGTTTAATTCTTCGCAGAAACCGCTAATAATATATATCATGCATAAGTGCAATGATCATATATGCTGGTATATCCATTACTATATTCCCTGCTATAATAATTTTCGCTTCTTGCGTTTCATAGAATACGAAGAAATGTTTACATGGTTAGTAGAATATTTATATCATAAATCTGTATTGGCACAGCAAAGAACAATTGAGTCATTGTTCGATTGTTATAGAAGAAAAACAATAACGAGAGTCTGTGACGTTCATATACCAGAGGCAAATCACATTTTGTATTTGTAACCATCAATGCAAACTCGAGGTAAACTATATTGTTGAAATATTTATGACTGTAGGTACTAACAGTAAGATTGTAGGTAGATTGTAATGCATAATATTCTGGTAGCTGCAATAATTTTATTTTTTAGTGTTGGTCGTATTTCATTTTAGAAATAATAGCATAATATGACGTATTCTTCCAGCTGTTAGAAACAGTATTTATGCAGATTGTGCAAGAGAGTTAATGCATGTAAAGTTCATGTATATAACTATTACAAAGCGTATTCTTCAAAGCATTGCAACAATAGTAATGTATTATAATGAGCGTGTTACTATTCGGTTTAATAATACCGTTTACAAGGTACATGCTAAAATGTACAAAGTGGATGTTTAGAAGAAGGAAGATGCATTCATACTCTAATGGTCCATGAAGATTTGACTAGGAAAATTACTATAGGCAATATCTTGGCATTATGAGCATGATGTGTTTGTGAGTCGTAAATTTTACAAAACCAGTCTTTAAAGATTTCACACAACATTGCAGCATACGAGGAAAAAATCCCGTGGTACACACGACTAAATGAGGAAGCAGAAACATTAGATATATTTTTGGTAGTATCACAGTTTTCGTTTCTTACAAAACTTGTTTTTCTGTGTGTGAGGGCTCATATGTATGACCTCATATGTATCAATATTAGTCATCGACGTTCCTCTTATCGTATTCCAAACATTGTGTCGATGAGTATCTAACAATTTTTGGGTGTTGGTGTGTTTCTATTTAAATTTTGACTTATGTTCTATTTACGTGCAAGCAGAACATAAACACATTCTTTTGTTTTACAGTGAAGAGGGTCATTGTATTAATTTTACTTGTATTACATGTGTAATATAATATGCAGAACAAATATATTTTTCATCCACTTTTACTACGACACGAAGTACGTTAGTTTGTATGCGTGCAACACAATCGCTAGCTCACAAAGTCACAAGTCAACTTTTGGACTAGCAGAAGAGAAGTACAATGAGAATATGATGTGCAGTGTTTATGTAGGTAGTTCATATGGATTAACGTAAACGTAGGTTTGAAGGTGGCATGCAAACTTTTTGCATGCTTTACAAATGCATGGCACCTGGCCACGGGAGACTCAAAGCTAACAAATTACTTTGAAAGCCTGGAAATGTAATTTATTTCACAAAATTTGTAATCAAAAGAGACCCCTTTCTCTTTATTGTTTCAGTGCTTTGTACTATCGTTCTAAATGGAATCTTGGAATTTAACAGAAGATATATTACATAGTCAACGTGTATTGACCGTTACTGTCTCTTGCTGACTTGTTGGAAGCTGAACTGAATAATTACAGGTTGGGGGGATTTGATGGTGTCGTTCATTTACCAAATTTATCGCAGATGACTAAACTGATTTGCGAAGGACTTGGAACTTTACTGGTGTGGCTGGTTGAGAAGCACTTTTTTCTTCCGGTAAGCCCCATCAGCTTCAGTTTGAGTGTCAATAATACGCTTGCAGGAACAAAGTGCACTAAGCCCTTTACATGAGAAACATACAAGGAGAGCACAAAGCAAACGCTGCTCACATGCATGAGTGAATTCACATTGAGTGAAAAAAGAAAAGTTGTACCTTCCTGAGTATGTAGAAATAGTGTGTGAATTTGTGCTCCGTGTGGATTTCTTTTGAAAGGAACAATTATAATGTCCGTGAAAAACGCAAGTTGGTAATTTTATGCACACCCGAATAACCTGTCTACTTAAAGGCAGTATTTGGCAACTGTACAGAATCACCGTTTTTTTGTAAATCATTCTTTTCTTACTTCCTTTTGTTTTCATTTAGCATTCAGTTTAATGTGCTAATTACTTTCTTAACTTTTTCCATTTTCATCTTAAATTAGAATCATACGCTGCATTGAATGGTTTGGATACGGGTAATATGCTTTAAGTATGTCACTATGATCATCATCATGAAGGAAGAACGTGAAACGACTTCAGAAGACTAAAAATGATGTTTCGAGATACTCTTCCATATTAACTGATGGAGAAAAACAAGCCTGACGAACACTCTGTTCTCACACAAGAATCATTGAATCCACCATTTTTGCCGGAACTAAACCAAACTGCGCAATGCAGGAGGAATGAAATTGATGATGACAACAATGACGATGTAAACCAAAATGGATCTCTTACAGTACAAACTACATCATTATTGGACCTTTCGAGGAGAATTGATAGTAGTAACGAAGATTGTAAAAATAGTACAAGTGCCACTTCAGGCAGTATTTATGATTTCTTCGGTAGCACTAGCTCTAGTTCCACCTCTTGCAATAACTCCAGCCATATACGCATGGAAGAAGGAAACGGAACCAATTTCCCAAATAATGTCGACGATAACGAGGAAAGTGCTAAGCTGAAATTTGTGAATTGCTTCGCTTTCCTTGATGATTATATACGATTTGACATCTCTAGAACAGGTATATAATCGTTTTACTAGACAGAAGGAAAAAAATTTTTCAAATAAAACTGAGATCACGATAATGACGATGATGTGTGCATAGATACTTTCCCTCTATTGCATACCTCCACCTCCATTGTCCATGCTTCTTTGTAGTAGTTGCTTGAGACTGAATCGTAAAAAAATGACTATGAAGCGCAACTGTAACTGCTGAAATAAGTAGCAATAAGAAATGAGCATGAAAATTCCACGTGTAGCATCACTATTATGTAACCTATAAGTTTTCTTGGGTCACAGCACAGTAAAGTCCCTGTTTTTTTCTTTTCACAGCTTCAAAGTCTTAACTTTTCCATTTGCATATTTACGAGTGCCCTTTTATTAGTCAAATATGCCAGAATGACTTACAATAAAGAATTTTGAGAGGTTTTTAAAAACTGTTAACTGTTACATTAAGTTGTCTCTAAAATGTTTACATTTATTGGCGCATCAACGGTTTTACTGTCATACAATCTAGGAAGCCACAAAACGTCTCACAACCGGGCCACAGACATCTGAGTCCGAGTTATTAAGTGACAACAGTTACTATTCATTGAACAATAATAAGCTGTAATGTTCTATACTGAGATGAGCTGAAGCTGAAAGACGTAACTAGTTCTCATATGATGATGATGATGATGATACGACATGACGGTGCTTTTATCAGATTTATGAATATTATGTTCCGCATCATAAAAATAAGTGGTCAGTGATTTATTAGTATCATTTCATGAGGTTTCGTTTCTTTATTTCTTATAAAATATAAAGTCTAAAGTAGTCTAATTGCTTTTGGAAAATGCGGGATGCAGACCTACATTATAAATTTGCGAGAGAAACTTTCGGCACTTGGGATTTTATACTTACTTCATTTCGTAGCATGCTAAGTTGAACACAACAAATTTCGTACGCTAAACAATTTTTTGCATATATCGTATGAAAGCTACCAAGTGAATTGAAATGTAAAAATGATGATCTTGTCAATATGTACGAAATTCCAGGGCTCTCCTGCTTTGCCGGTTATTCAGTAAGCGTTCAGTACGAGGACGACCTTCTTGTGGGAAATGCTGGTGCTGTGTTCTGCAACCTCATCTGTGGTACCTTATCCCGCATACCTTTGTGGTACAGGGAGGAGAAAGCCTTTGAATTGGAGTATCCACCCAGAGTTTCTTGCATCAGACCAAAGGTACTATATATTCGTTGGGACGAAGGTTTAAAGGCTCTAATCCATTAACATGTTTTATTTTTACATTTCATCATAACTCACGAAAACGAATGGTAACGGTCTCAAAGTTTGAGCACTGTGCGGAATACACATTGAGGAAATAAAAGCTGTGTGTTTCCCTCAAGCATCAAGGAAAAAGCTTAAATGAGCTGCGGTTCATCCTTGCGTGTGCCTTTTCCAAGACCTCTTTCCATATATTCACTCGTTTCAGAGTAGTGGCTGGAAGCAAACCAAACTCTAGTGCAAATTTCTCGATCTCATGTACTTTTGCTCGTCTACCATCATGATAATTAGTACATCTTCCTATTTTCTTTAATCTTTAAGGACTGCGTATACAGAGTCAAAGTGCCCAACCAGCAGACTAGAGAAATTGGAACAATTCATTTCCAAGAAGATATCGTGCGTGTATACAATTCCTATGAAAAATGTCTCTCATTTCGTCGGAAGCATGGAAGTAACTCCTACTTGGTATAACTTTTTTGAACAAAATTGCATAAATGAACATTTTGACAAATGTCCCATAAATCTTTTGAACTAGTTAAAATATGTGTGTAAACCGCAACTCATATTGTTTTAGATCAAAACAGAAACAGGAGAGAGACAAGCAGCAGTTGAACTCTTTAGGGGGTTCCGGGGTGATATAATTTATTATGGGCTGAGTATTCTCGGGGACGTTTCATCCACGGATAAAGCACTACTAATTGCACTGACGCTAATAATGGTAATGTTGAAGCCACATAATATTATATTCTTTTTTGTATTGTACCAGTTGTTTTCAACCGATCTCGTAATTACTTTGTGAAAGGTACAAGTGTTTGTACATACATTGGGGAAGCATTGGGCAAGTATTGGTTTAGACCTCATACATTCATGCACTGTTTTCTTGTACCCAACAGGACATCCGGCAACGGGAGTCGGAAATGCGATGTTCACTTTTATGGGTACCTTTGTGCTGTATTTTTGTCATTGGACTGTTTTCTATACTTCCGTGGATATATTTACACAATGAAAGTTCGTAGCCTCCAAGGATTCCACCTCTCTGGTGGTGCAAATGTTTTAAGATAATAAAGACGCAAAAAAATAAAAAAAAATTTGCTAAGCATAACGTGGCATTTATGACAAAAACGTTGGGAAAGCTTTCTGGATAAAAAGCGATCGTCGCTATATATATTTCATGGTAGCCACTCTCGGGTTTCTAAAGTTTTAGTCAAAACTTGTACGTGCATTTGCGTGAAATGTACACGCATTATTTATGTGATAAGAAAAAATTCTTTTTAAAAGAACATGAGAGGACACTCCTACGGCTTTGTGTTGATCGGATGGATGAAAAAAACTCAGTTTGAGTTTTTCTGCCTGTCCCACTTGAAACTACAAACTGTGAGCACGAAGAACCAACCACACATCTTGTCTTTAAGAAGGTGAAAGTTGAAGTTGAAACGGGAGAAAGGAGAGCTTATAGTGCAGACAGATGATACATAAAGGGCCTTGCTAGTTTGTGAAAATTTCTTTGAATGACAACTTTGGGAATTCTATTTCTTCCTTCAAGAAAATGTCAAATGTACATGCCTTGGGAGAAGTAGTGTTCTATGACCTTAGAACTCTTCAAAAAACATGCACCTCTAATTCTCTCTGCTTGTCTTACATCGTTTTTTCTTCTTCACAGAATCAATCTTTCAAAACAAAATGACACTTAGAAACGCTATTCATCATTTATAAAGCTCATAGAAGCAAATTCGCCACACATAAGAAATTCCATTAATTCATTAGGATGAAATCGCAATTGTATTGCACCAACCACCAGCAAAAAGCATACGAGTTCCACCGAAAGTTTATTGCGAAAGCATGAAATCTCAATTACCTCATCATCATGTACCACATTCATTGCTTCTATTTTTTATCCACAAATTCTGTTCCATTGTATGTATATCCTCATGTTGGAAAGTTTTCTGCCTAGACTTACAAATCAGAAAAATGGATGCTTACACGTAGGTAGCTACGGCATTCAACAAAACAACGGTCGGTTCATTGGTACATAGATTTGTAAGGGATTAGGTATTAGATACGTAGACTTGTAACATTACACCCTTCAGGTTTACGTGCATCTCTTTTCCCAAGTCTAACCATAAAACACGAAGTTGAGAGCGAGCAAAAGTGCCTTTACTTTTAAAACTAATTCTGATCCAGAGTAGTCCTTGCCTGTAGACATCTAGTAGGCTAAATTGTATTGGTGCACAAGCAAGTCTATAAGCGTAATATTATGACGGAATGGAATCATATTTATTGTGTCGGTTGTCACTTCCATTATGTTCCCAGGTAGAAAATTAAAATGACAGCTTGAGGCTTCTGGTACTGGCTGTCACGCTCTTCTAAGTCTTCGGTTCTAAATTCAGGTGCATGTGTTAAAGGTGTGTTGTTCTCAAGAATTACATGTGCACAGGTACATACATACATACTATGCTGTTTTACATACTATCTCCCTGTGCTACATAATTTTGAAGCTGAAGAACTAATGCTCAAAATTATAAGTAAAATATGTGTGCTCATTTTGAAGTATAGAGTTGTAGTGCTTGAAACTTTAGCAAATGGAGAATTGTGTAGATCTTACAGCAATGACATAGACACATTTACCCCTACAATATTTTTGCGTATTGCTTACAGGAATCTACATTTTGTCACATAATCTATTGATCAATTCTTAAATTATGATGAAGGTGTTGTGCTTCCAATACAACATTTAGACGACTGGGTTGTATCTACAAAAACTTCATTTTTAACAGAATCCTGACTCGAGACAGATATTTTTGGGTACAAAATAAAAATATTTGGAAACAAAAAATGCATAAGTTGATGCAATAATCATTTTTTTAAATGTTAAAGATACTAATAATTCATGATGAATGCATGTACGCAAAGCACCTTGAAATTTGAAGAAATCTGGTTTGGTGTCTTTTATCATAACATAAGAAGCATCCCATATTTATTGCATTTCCATCCAGCAACTTCTGTCCTATTAGTCCTATTGATCTCTTAATTTAAGGTATATAGTATGATGAGATGATATCTGGTGGACTTTCTCGGGAAAACGGTACTTAGACAAATAGCAATGGGAAACGTTTCTCTGTTAGTTTTGTATGTTCTTTTAAGGTGGCACTCGTGGCACTCTCGTACGCTTTGTGTGGGCTTAATCTACACTTAAACTTAAACTAAAGGTAAAAAAGTGTTTGCATGAAACTGAACGAATGACGAGAAAACTTTTGCCTTCTATAATGCATAATATAACACAATAGTTCATTGTATTCAACTTTATTGGACTATAATAGATGGGATTTTGGACATAAATATAATGAATGCAGCAGTATTGCATAACCACTACAAGAAGAAGTTTTTATCACTTTCGCTGGTTTTCCCTTTGAGTCTACTGCTGTATTCCAACTTTTCTGCACACTAATATTGTGTTACGTGTTACGCCGTGTAAAATACGAGAAATTAGTAGTAGTAGTAGATATAGTAGACCCTTGCCGTCAGGCCTGCGTGTGTCATAGTCATGAGTCATAAGAGTGATTTTTCCTATAGAGAAGTCTTGGATTGTTTACTCCAGATTGTTTTTATAAAAAATATGATAATGTTCCAGCCTCCTTTTTTACATGGAAAACCAATTTCTCTTTCAGTTTGTAGCATTGTTTTCTCATGTGATACCTATTCAACTCCACCGTAATTACATTAGTTGCATCTTAACGGTGGTAAAACTAGTAAAATTTAAGTATAAGAACGTACTATCACGCTCCTGATTTCGGCAAACATCATTTGATTTACACTTAAAAGTCATAGTGAAATGGGTGTGGGATTTTCCGGATATTTGCGCTACGTATTTGTCCACAAGTCTATATTATCTGGTAAAGTGCGCGTTCTTCATACGGTAATCAAACACTAATCGTTTTCCTCGATTTGTTTTTCACGATACTGCATAGTGGTTATTGAAGCTATCTTATACAATATTATTGCTTCAAATATTTGTTCAGTAGGTATTAAAATTTTCTTGCAATTATACTATCGTGTTTCGCTAAAAACAAACGTGTAGATTTCCCACTGCCTCCGCACATATCATTCATCATTAATCATTGAACTTAGATAGATGAAAGTCCCGGTGATATGGTAAAAATATATATAATGTCATTGGGAACTTCCTAAGTCCAGAACTTGTCCAGTTGCATACCAATAACATTGTTACAATGGCCCGGAGTGGAAAAAAATCATTCACCACATTTTTTTACGTTTTCATGATGGAATTTCTCAATCAATTTTATTACATACAGGGATCTGACACAATATTTATTCTTACACTTCCTTGGCTTCCTCCAAGATTAAATATTATCATTCATGGCAAATCTGCGAGTGTTTTTAACTCTGAAAACATTATAAAGCACTCAAATTCAAATAACTTTTGTTCATTCTTTTAAAAAACATCGTTCTCACGGTTCCGTTTTATTCCGGATGTTTTTAAAACTATTGACTGATTCTGATTTTACAATTATAAATTTGAGAACGGATTCGGAGAGTCCTTGGAGGAAACGTTCAGGAAACAGGAATAGTGCTTATTTCGTTAACTTTAGTGAGCAATTCAAAAGAAAATATAAGTTGCAAAAGGTAAAAGCGGAAGGTAATCTCGTTGAGCAAGACACAAAATATTACGATAGCTTTTATGTAATTCTCTCAAAGTATTTAGCAATCTTCTATTTACGCACCCTCATATAGTCAGACTCATGCAATAGTGAATTGAGTAAAATTAGTGCAAGCACTAAGCACATGAAGAAGATATTGTAAAAGCTCGTGTAAAATTAGTGAAGATAGTGATTGTGAACGAAGTGTTCGGCGTTTGGAATGTCTAATGCACACACGACGACACTTTATTATTTGTTTTAGATGTAAAATTGTACGGGGGAAGGAAATAACTCTTTTAGACGAAATAATGTTAATTTTTAAAGTTAGTGATCTACTAACCCATTGCTTGCTCTTAACCTAGTATTTCAATAATCAATCTAAGTATCAATAATTTTAATGAACGCCACTGTTAAATGAATGTATATAATTGCGATTCTTGTTTTCATTTTCATCATGTCCTTATATTCTGATGCTTATAGCAAGTTTGTAGGCGATAGGGTACAGATAATTCAGAAGACAGGCTTCGAAGAATGTTGTTGATCTCCCAAACACAAGAAAAACTTGAAAAAGTTTGAAATTGATTTAGATACTTCATCACAGCACCGTTATTCCAGCATATCAGACAAATTAAGAGTGTTGAAGAGTAGAAAAGTGAAGTACAAAGTTTGATGAAAATGAGCACAGCACAAGGTTCATTTGTGCTTGTGAACGATAAAATGTACTAGGTTTTTAGTTTTTGCTTTTTCTCTTAACAAAACTTTGTCTGTTACAATAATATCAAAAGTAAGGTATATCTGAAGTGTTAAAATGCATAGCTAAAAATGAGAATAATTAATGGAACCATCCTAGATAAAACTTTTATTTGCAACATATTATGTTTAATCAACCTGTATTAATTAAAAGTTTATAAACTTTAACATTGTTTAAGAATGGGAAATTTTGTTACTTTCCAGACTTTCTCAGAATCTTTGATAAAACTGTGAATGAAACCTCTGCGTTGTAACTATCTCATCTTCATTCAACCCATAACAAAAATTGATTAAGTGCTCATTTATTATCACACATGAATTGACATTTTTCCTTCTAGCATCTAGATTACATTTTCGCATACAGCACTTTTTTGCTAGTGGAACACGTAGCATTAGGTTTACAAATATTGTATTTTCGGATTCTTCATGGCTTAGGCAAAGCATGCAAGTTTTGTAAATAATTTTAGACTGTGGTTCAAACCATCGATCAATTCATAGCAATAAGAACATAAACCCAAAATTAGCAGTCTCAGAAATAAATACAATATTTAAATGAATTCATGAGTGTGAAACGAAATTTTGGCATTTTTTGTCTAGGAAAAGGAAAAGAAATGAAATGAAATGTATTGAAATGAAAACATTCGTGCTGGAGTTTCATGAGCACCCTTCAACAATACAACATGAAAACATCATTATTTCTTTCAAATCGGATGAATTAGTCGATGCCTCAGTAGGATGACTCATGTAAAATGATGTGCATGTACTTACTGAATCTTCGCAACAGTACAGTTGTGAGCTGTACTGTCAAGTTCTCCTGATTAGACCATGAAACATTATAAATTTGACGATTATCTTCAAGCAAAGTAGAACAACGAGTTTGTATTCCATATCACAACGCAAAACTGAGGTATATAACCATTTTCCCATGAGTAACAGAAAAGTAACCGGGCTGGTGCAAGGTGCAAGTATGAAGTAAAGCAAAGCATCAATGTTAGTTAGTTGAAGTGTAAATTAGTAAAAACGATCAGAGAGATATAACTTGGTGCCGAAAAAGTACTAATAGCCACATTGCCTCATACGAAATTTTGCAAATGACCACTCTCACAGTTTTGTTAAATCTCACTTTCCCACTCAGCAGCTCTATGAAATTCATATCCGAAAGTAAACTCGTTGGGTTGATAAATGGTTCGGTTTTTATAATCGATTACCTAATCCAAATGACTTCCACAAATAAATTTTAATAAGAGATATGGAATCTCTGAGGAACAAAAGTAGAAGAGTGAAACCCCCTTAAATGCAACTATCGAATGCCATGGACTTGTTGGGTCTTTTTCGAAATCATTCATCAGAAAGTTGTGATATCTCGTGTCATAGTTGGACTTTCCACCTGCAATTTTGATGCAAAGATTGTATGGCCTAAGGAGCCTGTATACCAATTTGGCAATAATTCGTCAAATTCTTTTTGAGAATTCATGTATACCTACTCACATACACGCAGATTTGGAGAATGAACAAACCATTTCTACCTCCAGATGAAATTTCAGAGTATAGATGATGAATTTTTGTAACTGGTACTCCGCATGAACTGCAATGATAAATATCGTACGACAATAGAATATAATAAGAAAGTTTCTTATGATTCACAAAGAAGTTTACCTGAACTTTACTGATATGTCAAACTTACTTACAAACAACAATCTATAAAAAGCACAAAATTAATAGATGTGAAAAATTGTCTGACGTCTGATACTTGTAACTCGTAAGTCCGAATGTTGAACTCCTCGTTGTTGAAATTCAAACCGTGATCATAGTTAGGGTTCTGAATATGTATCTGTAAGGGTATTGGATTTGCTTTGAAAGGAAAGCACCACATCATAATTCTATCAAAAAATCATCACCATAATTTATTTAACAAGCCACACATTGCTAACGACCATTTCATGTTTTCTATCAACACCCATATCACCAATGTGCTAATCTGCTGTCTGATGCCTTCATTTGCGTACTTTTTCATTAAAACATTGGAGCTACATTAGAGCTGTTACATAGTCATTGTCGGCATTGAAGCCGGATTGTACAAGTTTAGTAGCAGAATTTTTTGCCAAGTTGAATCGAAATACTTCGTTGCTAAAAAAAGTTTCAAATATTCAGGATTTCATAACAGTCTGATTTCATATGTGAACAACGCTTTGAAGGCATGTGTATGAATAATGGAGATTGTGTTGCTCTACGAATGAAAAAAAAACTTGAAGGAAACAAAACAAAGTAACCAAAACTAATATAAAATTTATGCTTCCCTGAAAATATCCTGAGTTGAGAAATGCTAAGAGGAAATATACATTATTATAATCTAAACATGAAAAACGTATATTTTTAAATTTTAGCATAGTTCTCATTTGATTTAAAATTTTAATAAAAATTACTTCATTTCTATCAAGAGTGAAAAGGGGCAGCACAGCATCCGCAACTGACACTACATGAATACTCACATGTTAGTAAACATAGGGACATCTGAGATATCTCTTTTGTTTGACTGGTTTTTAGTTTCTAGTTTCTACTCAAATAGTATTTGATATTATCCATAATCCATAAGCATATTTAGTAATGGAAAATGAAATTCTACCGGGGCTTTAAATACTGAAAACACGATACGAACATTTTACCAATATTTTTTTTATAAATTCTGTAATGCAAAGAACAAAGTTAAGTCAATACGTGCATGTTAATGATATCATGTGAACATGATTTTACTCGTTTTACTCACAAGAACTTTTCGGAATTTGGATATTTGATGATATTTTACAATATAGTTTTTCAATTCAGCCCAAACTAGGTATGTACTTCATAATGTTGTTTTTCAACATTTTTTTTTTGTGTCTGTCCCATCTTGTTTGATCTCACTCACGTTACGTACAATCTGCAGCGACAACAATGTACTGCATTCCATAAACTGGATTGAATCACTTTTGAGACTTCTTCAGATACATGCCTCTACGCATATTTTCGCATAGGTACAAAAGATTTAATAAAAACACATTCCAAAGGAACACAAAAGCAAAAGGATAAGTTCGTAATGGAAAGCAATAATGCAGAAGAATCAAAAAATGAAGATGGTTGGGAAAGGGTAAAAGAGAAAAATTCAAAATATTCGGTTTTCCATTTTTCTCAATCTTCTCCCTGTCTCAGCATCACCATTAACAAAAAAATCCTAGTCGATGCATACCATTGTAAAAAAATGTACGAAAAGCATCCCATTCTATTATTTTCAGGTTTGATGCACAACTGCTTTACCAGGGAAGAAGGCAAATCAAGATGTGTTTCAGATACGAGAAAGGTCGAAATCTGGGTACTTTTTCAATAATATTCTATTGATACCCATCTACCTCTACACTGTCTCTTATGATGTAAGTACCATGATAGATTTTTTGCAATTTGTGCGGAAGCAAAACATTATATTTGCAGAGAAAGTCAAAATGGCAGGAAAGAAAAAAATGAATCCGAGTTTTTCTGCCTTCTTTCCCGTGGTCTCTTTCACAATTTTCTTCTATCAAAGTAAGAGAAAATAGATTCAGTGGACTGTTAAGAAATAGATGATACATCTGCGTCTGGAGATGTATTTTCCAACAAGCTTGCATTTCATACGACCTCTGATGTCGTGTTGTGTGTATGAAAAAGGATAAATCTTGAAATATTGGGTTTTGAGAAATAGAAAACCCTCAAGCTTCAAGTGTCGTGTGTATGCCCTATGTGTACTTTATTTGGATTTACTTTTCAGATTTGGAGATTCGACATTGCGGGTTCATTGTATAGTCAGAGCTTTTGTAGTCTCAAAACTTGTTTATATTTTTCATGGGAAAAGGTTACAACATAACAGGCAAAACGTTTAAGAGCTCTCATACACCCAATTGATGCTATCACGTTTTTACAATGACTTTGTGTACTTATATTTTAGTAGTGCTGCTCAACGAAGGTGGTCATTAATAAATTTCAAGCCCTTCTCGTCCTCTATAAATAGTAATTTATGCCATGTAGCATTTCTAGCTTGCAGCAATGAATGATTTGCCTTAGAGTCTATAATAATAATGTAATTTTTGTATGTGTCATATTTGCCCTTTTCCCTGGAGAAATACTCATTCAAAAGTACATGCCTACCTTTTTTAGTTAGCGCTGTTACATCTCGGGCATTTACTCTGCTGTACCAGCCTTATGTATAAAAAATACAGCCCAACCAACTCAAAACTCAACGAAGGTGGCTATGCACGTGAAAAGGCCTGAATTCCAACTAATCATTCGTCCTTTGTAAGAAAAGCCTCTAAGCTGTATATAGGCATTATTTTTTGTTTTTACGAAGCAAACAATTTTAATACATTATTAGGTTTTGATGAGTACTTGTGTGATGCCTAAGAATATAGTTTCTTGAACGACGCCTCTTTTCTTTGTTTTATATGGATTTGTGCTCATCAACGGATATAATTTTCTCTTTGGTCCCAAGTCCTGAGGTTGATGCAACTTGCAAGCCTTTTTCAGTTGCTGATTTGGCCTGTTGGCCATATCGTGTCTTGCCATCATACTCATACATTTGTACAGTGTTTTGAGAGCTAACGGCACTAGCACTTTAGTGAAGCTAGTCACATACCTCACAGAAAAAAAGAAACTAGCGTTGTTTGTATATATAGTACACACGTGTAGGTAAACTTCACTTTCACGGTGGCTCATTCATAAGGGAACTATTTTCGTCAGTTAAAACATTTCCTGATTATCATAAGCAACAACGCCCACCTTACTTCTCAAAGGTTGCTAACATCATTTTTGCACAATATGTAATCATCGTTGAATTGAGTGAATGCGTCTGCTGCCGCTTTCTCCTTGTCTCATGTGAATGCTCACTATTTCCCATTTAATATGTAGCCAACATAGTTCACAAAAATTATTGAATAGTTCTAATTGTCCGTCTGTCTAAAAATAATTCCAAATCTATTTAACTTTAATTTTGGTACAACTTTCCAGACTTCAACGTAAGTCATACATCGCCATTTTTGTCCCCCGTTAAGAAGTTTATATTGAAAGAATCAATGAAAAAAGCATCACAACATAGATTCTACATGCCGGTTGAACTTTTTCAGTACGACATCATAAATGATAACTTTGCTATTATTGCTAACGTTGGGATGTTGTATGCAACCGCAACGCCATCGATGTTCAAGGTGTTTTTGTCATGCACTCATCGAGCCACGCGTGTTGAGATTCGTTTGTATTGACTAGAGCTTATTCTCTATACGTTTTCTCCATCATAATAAAGAAGTAAAAAGAGTGAAAACGCTTGATGATGATGACAATATAGACGTATAGGTAGAGCGAGGGAAATAGGGAAAGTTTATGAAGCACAACAAGGTATAGTGAAAAACTCTTTCACTTCTGTTCTTTTGTATTACACAAAGGAGGCAGAAAGATAAACCAAAAAAGGATTCAAAAGTCTTTGTGAAAGTAGGTGTGAGCTAAATATTTCATTTTCCGTACAAATTCGTCTACAATTGTGCTAATATCTTATTCCCTTTTTACTGGCCCACCTTACGTTCCCTGGTCGCGCATCAGGAATAAATAGATATAAGATACGTAATAATAATATGCTTTCTAGTTATAAAGTAGGTATAAAGTATACGTAAAGTAGGCAGGAAGATGAATCGAAAGAAAAAGCGGAAAAATAAATAAGGTAGTGTAGTGCTGCTTGGAATTTAAAATTGTGTTTACACAACTAGCTGCTACATCCTCTTTAAGAAATGTACTTAATGACTTGCTTTTTCTCAAGAGAAAAATTCCATCCTGCATGTGAGCAATTTCTCCAGAGAAAAGGCATTGATTTAATGGAAAAGAATGGAAAAGCATGAAATGAGAAAGAGAACATGCCTCTGCATATTGTTGTGTACCTTATAAAAATGTATGCAAGCTTTCATATAGCATGTACATAAGCGTCTAAATTCATTTTGCAATTTTCGAAGAGAAAATTTATCTGGCTTGGTAGTGTTTTTGGCTTATTGGACGAAACCATGTAATTCATGAGGATGATAATAATAAGATCCAACATCCTAGTTCAGTTTATGTGGGGGTTTGGAAGGCTTTTCCAATTCTCCAGATCTGTAACAACTCATACATTTTATTTTCTTTTTGCAATGCTCTCTGCCATTTCTCGTGATCACCTCGACTTCGATCACTTGCTTTGCTAGGTAATAACTACGTGAAAATGAGAATGTTAAAACGGCAATTCGACCGCTTGGTATTCTAGTTATTTTTGGTAAAAGTGGTTAAGGTGAAGCAGTGAGAAGTTTAAGTATCGTGTGGTAGTAGTAGCTAGTGAAGAGTTTTGATTGTAATCTCTAGTTTCATTGTGTCAGTAGCAGTCGTATATGCTATAAACTTTTCCAAATCCATGATGGTGATCGTCATGATCTGAAATGTATCCACTTTCTTCCGGAAATTTAGACAGAAAATCTGTTCAGGTTTTTTCCGTTTTTCATCATCACGACACCCATAGGCTTACTTAGATGCATGCTAATGGAAATGTACTCGTCGTTGGATCAATCCCGTATTGTGGGAGAGTAACTACTGCTGTGATGTTGAAGCGGCTGCTGCAGAGATAGGAAAACGTATCGATCGCTGTTCTCACAACATAGCTTTCACTGTCATTTTCTTGCTCAGCAAGGTTGGCAAGATATAGGTTGTGAGCCTGTGTCTAAAAATCAACTTCCTTACATGTGGGAATACCGAGCGTGTTATATCTATTCATTTGTGAATAGCAAGTCCTCTGCACTTTTACTTCAAGAAAGATAGCATTCTGTATTTCGCTGCATCCTCCTCCGTGCTCTCCGTGCTACCCTGTAGTACGTACATACGCTCAATTTTCGCAGCAGTCTATGCATTCTCGTAGGAACACAGATGAGTTTTCCGAAACAAGGCGAGATGTATACCGGCTACACACTATATTCCGTGAAGACGATAGAGCTCTAGCAAAACTCCCACATTTCTCTCTACAGCAGCCATCAACCTCTTCTTGATATTATGCATGTATGTTTATGGAGAAAGTGGAAGTTGTACGGTTGTGCCACAGTTTGGGTCAGATTGTAAAGAAGAATGTACCACAGCATGCAGCAGCACTATGAGCAAACTGCAAACATCAAGAGCTGATGTACAATTGGAGTAATATCAGCAGCATCACACTTACTACTGAAGGATGGCAAAAGTAGTTCTCAGCATTACGTAAATAAAATAATACATACCTATGCATTGTGCATTTCACCAGTGATGTTAACTCGCAGGGCTCATAGTTCGTATACCTCACCACACGCTTTCCTGCAATAAAAACACAACGTCTCGTTCCCTCTCTCTTCACATATTGGCGGTAGTGTGGGATGTGTACGAGACGTGCAAAAAACCTCTGCCATATTTCTTGAGCCAACATCAGTCTGAAGTCTCTAGAGCTGTGAAGACTCAAGATGTGTTCAAGTCGCCAACGCTTTCTCCTCCAGCAATAACAACAATATATACGGCATTAGTATCACTTCTACTGTGTTTTACTGGTCATGTAGTACCACGGGTTTTTCTGCAAGCGTTAAGAAAATACCTAATAAAAGCTGTGTTTTTGCTCGTGGTAGAAAGGAGCGACCAGTTCACTAACTGGAGCAGCCCAGTAAGAGACGGGTAGACAGAAAAAGTTGTCGTTCTCGTCACAGTTTTGCTTCAGTGCTTTCTCAACATGCAGCCAAAATGTACACAGTTGACATACTAGCTACCTTAAGACAGGTTACGTGAATGTGATGTTTTTCGTTTAAAAGTTTTTTCTCTGGTTTGGAAAGTGAAATTACGGGAGAAAAATAAAAACTGAGTTTCCTTTGAAGACCATCAATAGTGAAAGCTCGACACAAGTGATTGAAAGCAGTTATGTTGCAAAAAAAGGGTTCAGGGAATTGTATGCATGGAACCTTGTGAGGGGCTATTACACTGCAGCAGTGCCTATATTTTCTCCTGGAAAAAATGTAACAAGCATTCTTTCCATCTTTATATCTTCCATCAAACACAGGGAAAATCGGCATTGTAGAGAGTGCTTCGAGCAAGTGAACAAGTCATAACTCTTCCGTGAAAATTGCTTAATATTAAATCTATATCGTCATACCACACCGGGTTAATGATAAACAGAACAGAGAGAGAGAGAGAGAGAGAGAGAGAAGTGGAGATGTGATGACGTATAATAGTAAACAGAGAGTAAGTCCATATACCACACACAGACTGTCGTGCACAGGAGAAAGTAGTGTGACTGTAATAAAGTCGAATTGTGGTAGCAAACGCAGCTGGAACAGTCGAATGGTTCATAAAACTGTTAAAGGAATATATACTCATTTTCCACTGCCACTTTTCTCCATTCTAAGCTAATAGGCTGAAAATCTAACACTGAGAGTGTCTATGTGAGTGTGTTTGTGAGTGTGGCAGTACATGTTTATAATATCGTATTGTATCATAAGAAGACAGACTGGCAGGATGAGAGTAAAAGTGATTTCAGCTCACTTTTCTTCTTGTTGTGCAGTATGACGTGAAAGTAATATAAAGCACCAGTGAAAGTAGAAGGACGATTAATCCTCGTCAGCCACTCATTCTGCGATGGTATAGTGCAAAGAGGAAGAGAACATGGAATCATAGCAGAAATTATAACAGAGGAAGCAGCAATGCTTATGCCAAATTACTTTGTATTGGTTTGCTCACAATTCGGCAACCAAATGTTCCCTCTCTATGCCGTTGACTGTTAGAAATGTAGACATGTTTAAGGTATTTATATGAATGTACGAATAGAACATAGAATGAGTACTCTCATAGCTCAGTCAAACTGATGGTGATTATGTTACATCACTAATGCAATAATAAAATAAGCCAACCACTAACTTTTAAATTACATACTGCTGCTAAACTGTAAATACTGTACTTGACATGTTGTGAAACTGACTCGCTTATTATTTCTCAAATTAAAACCATATTGCACTAATTGAAAGTATGATGAAATCAAATAGACCACAACTAGAATTCTCTGTACTTGGCACACACAAAAAAATCTTTTGAGTTAAAAAGTTATTTTTAAAAAATTTGGCGAAAAGGATTTTGATTAAAAAAGCTTTTAATGTACCGATGTTTGACTAATAAACCAGAACTCATGTTCAAAATAATTGGATGCAAATAAAGTTACTTCCTCTTTTTGGTTTTTCTATGCATCACTAATAAACATTTACACCTAAACTGATCTGTAGAAAGTGTATGAGTGCTTTAGGTACGTGAACTTTCATGTAAAAAAAAAGAGGCAACTGTTGGTGTTGATTGGTATTGACATTTCAGTTCTTCTCTCTCAGTGTGTTCCTGTTCTCTTCCTGCAGCGAACGAAAGAACACAAGAGAAAGGGAAAGCGTAAATACCAAATTGGAACAGGACTTTGTCCGTTACAAACGGCTTTGCAGTAGGCATAGGTAGTCATTATATTAAATAGCACAAGAGCGGGCGGGCTTTAGCTGGCACAATGCAGAACAATATTGAGATGACGGACCCTTATTACCCTCGTAATCCTGCAGGTAATCAAAGGGAGCAATCTCTTCTTTATTTCTGTCATGTATTAACTATTAGCTTGCTGGAATGCATGTTAAAAGTCATTTGTTGGCTGTTGGTAGCTCGTAAAAGTCATTTAATATGTGGCAGTTACTACTATTTCTGCTCCTTGTCATATTGCGACATATTACCAAAAGTAGTTGTTCGCTTCTAATTTCCAGACATATATGTGCTGCAATGATTACATTTTGGGTTTTTATATTGTCTGTGACAGTTTTGCAGGATTTCGAGCGGCAGCAGGCAAACTACGCAAAGATGTATCGACCGGAAGAGCATACCTCATTCTCATCCGTCCCGATGGGCGAAGTCATCACGGAACAGCCTATACAGTCTTACGGATCACAAATTTCGACAGGAATGCCTTCCAACTTCGGCAGAGGACCTGTGACAATGATCAGTCCCCAGATTGGGATTCCTTTGCCTGGTCTTGAAGTTTTAGATAGGATACCATCTTTCAAAATTCACACGGCGGGTAAAATGTTACTTTAGAAAAAAACTTTCCCTTCCCTGAAAACTCATACCGACTGTTTGTCTTTGCTACTGGCATAGGTATATAATTTTGGCTAGGATTGGCCCCTCATACACCACACACATATGTAATAAGACGTTTTTAAGCTTGCTTGCTTCTATTTTCAAACTCGAATGCTCCTTTATTATTACATTTGCTTAAATACATTTCGTTGCGTTTGTGTCAAGGTTCCGAGAAAAACAAAACTCATTAACTGTAGCTGGTTCGTAATAATAACATCATGAAGTTTTCCAATTTCAGGTATACCAGCTATCGACTTGCTTCACTGTCATCAATCACATATTGTAATTCACAGTGACTGCTGTTTGTGTTACGGTACATTAGGTCTAAGCTGTGTGGGTACTTACTTTGGTAAAGAAGAGGTCCTTCAGGTAGATAAATTCTGATCAGCAAGACAAGAAACAAGCCACTGAGCTGAACAGCTTATGTAAATAACTTGTGATTTTGTTCAGCAGCCAGACCACAATTGAGCATTTGTATGAACAGATAAAAATCCCCATTGGGTAACAATGAGAGCGAGAACAAAAAGGCTAAAGTAATGTTTCAGATCCGTGAAAATTACATGAAATCACGAAATCCGATCACGCACTAATTCTCACAGATCTGAGTTTAGTCAATATCTATAATATCTACGAGAAAACATAATATTATTACAATCTAGACGGAGAAAATCACAATATTTTATGGAAGGACACGTTTCCCAGCGTTTGCTTGTTTGTTCATATGGTTAGTATAATTTCTTCTGCTAGTGCTATACATAGGTATGTTTAGAGAAAGTTGTTCGAATCTGTAAGTAGTTCGTGGGAAAGTTTCATGCATAAGACACCTCATTTGAAAGTATTTCCATAATGGTGTGTCGGTGACTTTCTCCAATGGCTATATAGCGTCTTTATGAAAACAAATATTTTCCGGTCGGGCCTTGGCTTCATTGTTGGCAACGCAGATAAAATAGTACTTACCGATTGGAAATGCCTAAGTGTGCTTTCGAATAAATTAAGAGGCCTAGTATGGAATCCGTTGGCAGTGTTTCCACAATACTCTAAAAAGGGAAAGCATTGTCTGAAGTACGTATGCTATGTGTCATCGATTCTATATTATGCTCTGCAGGTTTTATATCATCACCACCAGGATATTACAACTATTAGATACACTCCGTTCCTGTTTGGAAAGGATATAATTATTTGTTACAAGAGTTACAATTTTCTTTCAACTTCCCTGTGTTTTTGGATTTTCGAGTTTGCTACTTTGTTAGAGCATTGAATCTGTTTTGTCAAAAGTATTTTCATATTATTTTGAACTCTTCGCCCTCTTTGTTATTAGATTATGGACTGTATTATGGCTGTCATTTTCATACCTCATAAATATCACCACTTGCACCAATAACAAGAACAAAACTCTAGAGCAGCGTGCGTTCATGATGCCAACATTGAGTTGGATGGAATGCAAAAGTATTCTGGCGCTGTTTACTTTACATTCATGTTTGTTTGTTTTCTTCATCCTGAAGTGATTCTTCATGAGCACATATTGCTGGTCAAAACACAAACTCATCCGTATGATAATATGCTGTCCTGAATACTTATCCTTTCTAATATTTATTTGATAAGAAATATGCATAAATATTATAGAATCGTACTGACTATTCGATTTCACCAACAGATCGGGAACTCATTTAATTTGGCATTAATTCATGTTTATTTTTTCTCTTGCTTCCATTGTAGGACTTCTTGAGGGGCATACAACGTGCTCTCCCGGTTACAGGATACACAATTTACAAGGGGAACTTATGCTCAACGGAACTTCAGACACGCTTTTTTGCCCATTTGACTCAAAACAAAAGTCCATATATCTTAAGGATTCCAATGAAGACTGTATTTTCCAAGTCAAATTTACTCCATCCATATGTGAATGCGATTCAGAGGTAAGACGACGAAGAGCCCGTTGGCAGAATTCCAGGCTAACTAGGTCTTTTTTCCCATGCTTGTCTGTCTAACAAAGTCGCATAAAAACTATTTGTTTCCGTGTGTCTTCCACTTATGTGCTTTTTCCTCCCCACTCTTATTCCCTCATCCCATTTCGCTTTCTCACATACAACTTGACAAAGTGCATGCGGGCATTCATATAATGTATTCATAAAGCGTACAGACACAGTCAAGCATCTCATAGATCATTCCTATTGTCGTTCGAGGTCTGTCTCTCTCCCTTTCTCTCGACGAGAGAGTAAAGGGAAGAAGTACTCAACAGAATCAGCATTTCACTTTTTCCAACTTCTAACTTGCCCCACATCATCATCATTATCAGCAATAGGAAAATATTACACATTTATGAATTATGCTAGCGATGTTTGTTAGCAAAATGAAAACGAACTAGCTATGACGTAGAGGCATTTCGAGTAGTTTCGTTGGGATTGAATCATTTGCCCAACCCACGTCCTCTAGCCATGTCAGCTATTTGATAATATCCTTATTAAGGTGACAGTATAACCAACTACTACTACTAATAATAATGATATGCCTTATATGTAATAATAACATCCAGCATGAACTGGTTCCAACTCAAATACGAAGCTCTTAAATTTCAAGAGAGATTTCTGAAGTGGTTGCAGAAATGAAAGTAATCCCTACTGTTTTTGATATTTTACTTTTTGTGGTTGAAGTGCTCAATGCCTTTGACATGGATTTAAAAAGGCAAAAGTTGATTCCTTTTATGAGCAAAACCTTCCCTTCATTTTTGGATGCTGGAAAACGACAAAGATTAGAGAAATGAGCGAGTGTAAAATTTTGTAGTGAGCTGTGGAAATGATTGGCATCTTTTGCATGTGGAGAGAAAGTACCCAAGCGTTACATAGTTCCAAAAGCGACATCGCCCTCCGGTGCCCTATTACATAATCCCTTTATGCACTTAGATAGAAGCGACCAGAAAACGCTTTTTCAATTACCTGATGTCGATTCACAAGTTGAAGATGGAGAGAAAGTGTTGATGAAGTTAAGGATAAGAAACTCTTCAGAATTTGATAATAAGACATTACGTGCCATTCTACAGACTACATGGCGACCTCGTTTTTGCAGAGAAATGGTTTAATTCTACACCAAATAGCAGAGCACGCGAGCTGGTAATGATGTCGTTTGTGTAAAATGCGAAACTTGTTTACTCCAAATGGTATGTAGCGAGTGCACAGTGCACACTATTTCCTTTCTCTAACATCTTGGCGGAACCAGCGTCTGCGAGTATATAAAGTACATCTGCGACACACACTGGGAAATTGGTTATTTTAACATATTATGTAGTAGTTTAAAGTTTTAAAACTCGTTAATCGGCCTTTTTATTATGGTTATTATGTTTATGTACACTTATGTAAAGTTTTCGCTGAGTCAGGAGAGAAAGTGAAATAAAGGTTGGAAGGAAAACACACACCGCCATGTCTGTAAACATTTTTTCTTTGCAACCGAGCTCAAACTTAATGGAAGTATAAACTAGGATAAGCATTCGTGATTCTCCAATGGCTCGTAGCTCTACCTACTAGAACAATCCCGGTGATACATTTTGGAGTAATGTGTTCCCTTTTCTTCAGAGATCCTTTGTGTGCATTTAAGGACTGCACACAGGCCCACAAGTACATATCGATAGGCAGGCGCATGTTATTATTAGAGTTTACTCTGAATCCACACAAAGTAAACAGGAATCCTATTTACCTATGATGTGTGTTATTAGCTATGTATATACGTAGTTAAAAGCAGCAAACCAAGCAAGCTTTCAAAATCATTTTGAATGCACAAAGGTTTTTTATTTATGGTATCGAGGAGAGGATTTTTGAACTCTCCAGAGGTTAGAACATGGACCTGTTCCCAGAAGCACAATATTTCCTTTATACTTTATTGCTAATTGGACTCAAGAAAGGCAGTTTGCCTGTGATATAGTACAGGAATTTATTATATTATGCGATTTATTAAAGGACGCGCAGAAGTAATATCATTGTTCCTGTGCTATATGCTTGCGCTATTATGCACCCCATTCCATTCATTAAAAATTTATAGGCAGGATGGTGTCAAGCTTTATCGGCTTGGCTAGTTAGTTTTGAACATGCTTTCGTACAATACACTAGTTCAATTACCAGCTAAATAAAATCTACTGCATTTGTGCATGTAGAACGATATAGCTGAGGTTACACACTGCATAAATTTTCAAAAAGGGCTCTTGTTTCGCTTACGTTTTTTTTATTCTCGTGCTAAATATGCTTTAGGCTTGTACTGTTATTCCTTCAACAGCAGTACATTATTGCATGTGTAAAATATAAATGGACATACAAATGTACACTTTGTTTCTATATCTGTGTGCCATGCCATAATATTTCCTAATCCTTAATATACCAAAATATGCCCTATTAGAAAGAGGAGAAAGCACTCAACACTAACCCCCCACTATGGAGAGGTGAATGTCTGTAGTAAAATGGGACAAGAAACTGCAATATATTATTTTGTACCTTTCAGGAGAAAAGATGCTTTGCCGTGTTTTCTCCAGTCTTTGAGAACCCCTTTGGAGCAATCCTTTTCGAATCGGGGCAACTCAAATACTCCATGAAGATTTTGAATGCCCTCGAGGGCGAGACGTTTGCCGTGCAATTCCTTGGGAGCCAAGATGTTTCGGTATGTGAAAAATAATATAAAAAATGATCATTATATGCAGCTAAACGACTCGTGAGAACGCTAGTCGTGATGTGATTCCATTTTATTTTTATTTATCTAGCTGTCTATGAGCTTACTATTGTAGGTATATGTAAATCGTAAAAGATAAACTTTCGTGCGATACTATATCATTTTGCCTTATTTATTTTCCCAGTTACAACTGGAAACATCAAACGCGCTTGATTTTGTTAGCATGAAAATTTAATAAATGTAAATTTTATGCTGGATAAAGTTTTTCCAGAGAAAAGTGGAGCGAGTAATAAAATATATTACAGATATACGGTGACATTCAAACTTTTAGGGTAAAATGGTAAATACAACAAAAATTATTCTGTGTGAAGTATTCGGCATGATTCTGGAAAAGCACTAAAATATATTAGTACATCTGCCACACATTGTAAGAAATTCATCTGGCAAAAGAGTAAACTTGACAAAGCACGGGGTGTGGAAATCATTATTTTAAGAGGACCACGGCAAGCTGTCCATTACGTATGCTGAAAGGCACTTTTTCTAGCAGTGATAATGATGGGGGTTATATTATTATTTGTTTCCGTTTTCAGATTACTTTTTGCAAAGTCTTTATAAACCTTTGCCTTAACTCTCACCAACTTTAATGGTTTCTTGAGCAATGCGAATTTCTTTTTCTTTCCTTTTCTGCGAGAGAACGATAATAAAATTGTAAAAGAAGTGTATACCATCGCTTTTACAGATAAAGGGAGCAGACGGGAGCATCGTGGCCATCATAAATATTCACAGGAAACGAGGCGAGGGCCAAAAGTACACACTAACGTTTATGGAAGAAGTGAGTTTAGCCAACAAAGCCCTATTCATCGGTTGTGCGATAACCCTCGTAAGTTGGTCGAAACAATAACAAAAAATGCTATAAATGGCTTCTATAAGCATGTATAATATATAGTATGTATCCAGTTATCCTATCTTGTCTTTTAATCTCCCATGAGTTTCGTATGACCGGCTCATGGCTCATGTGTGTATTTATTAACGTTTTCTTTTCCTTTTTTCTGTCCATGTGGACGCTCCTGCAGAACTTGGTGAGTTGTGAAAGTGTGTGCTCCAGATGTATTTGTCTCGCACCAGTGATCCTAGCATGTTTAGCAATCATCGGACTCAGCATCGGCTCCTTCACCTCTTCGAAAGGCCCTAAACCGGGATGAGAGTCTTTTTCGAATATGAGGCTAATCTTGTTGCAGCAATTTCTAGGAAAAAAGCTTTTTCCCTTCTTCACCATTACATAACTCACCGAATGTGGACAACTTCCCAACGTCGGCTTATATACATACACTATACACACGAGTGATACGAGAGATGATATCAAGCATTAAAGAATAGTAGATCGCCAAACAAAAAGTCGACAGAAAAAAATTCTACACTTCTACTGTACTAGTACGGAGCACTACTTTAGTTTAATAAAATAATAAGATAAAAATAATGTAACGTTGTTTTTTACTATACATAGGTACTATTTATAATATGGACCATACAATTTTGATAAATTGGACACCTTTATAGTGGCTAAATCGTTATCAGATCACTTAACAATATGATACGTGATTTTTATGCCTAAATGATAATTGGCAAGCGGCCAATTGTCGTGTTTTGCTCTTTTGTAGATCATGCTAGCGAAGCGAAAGAGACCACTGTGTCCATGTACGAATTTCAGTAATCCGAAAGTGAATGATCGACTTGTTTTATGTTGTTATTTTATTGGAAAACTAGAATTTTCGGTCGTGTTAACTCTGACAAGTAGTTGCGTTTTGTAAAGCGTATATGAATTCTCGACTAACCACTCAATAATCATTTTTGACTTTAAGAAGACTACTACAGTAGTATACTGAACTAAAGGTACACTTTCATAGCTTTTGAAAACTAACAGGAGATATTCCAAATTTAATGCAATCACACTCCGACATCCCATACCGAAGGGCTACGTGTAAAAATCATTTACAATGTACAATTTAGAAATATAGTGTGTGTGATGTGGTGTCGGTTTAATTGGAGAGGAAGATGGTGCTTGTGACTGTGACTCAATTCCTTTCATTTCTCAAACAATTTATGAATTTTATGCATGAATGTGATTTTTTGCCATCATTGTATATCAAAGAATCTAATACACACATGTTATACATGCACAATTTTGCACCACTCATATATAATCAACCGAAATTAATACGTCAACATTCTTAGACATATATACCATAAATTAGCGAGTTATACTTAAGTACAAGGTAGCAAGCCATAAGTGTACATACCTAGATAAGCAAGATGTAGATCTTGTTGTCTTGCGGGTCAATATATCTGAATAAAAATGGACACTTCATTCAAATACTTAACTTAATGTTTAAATTACATAATGTATTTACTAATGACATTATAGCATTGACTAATTTACAAGTAGGTTCAGGTTTGAAATGTAAATTCGTATTGCCTAACGTGAGTTTGACGAGCACGTCACACTTGCGATTAGGTGATGAACTAAATGATGGAAGACAACGGCTCATTTTCAAAAGGGTTTCGATGTAATTTTGGATTTTTTACAAGTGTTGTAGTTGTAGTAGTAAACTCCATTACAGTTTAAGTAACTGATTACCTATTAAATTGGAAATGTTTATATATGGCTAGGAATATAGATTAAGGTTACACGTTTAAGCCGGGTGTCCCAAAATCACATACATACGTTCAACGTTTGATAAAAACTTCAAGAGAAAGCCTTTCCTCGTATGTACGAATCAAGGGAAGTCATAAAGTGACGAACTCTGGAGTTCTCTGAACAAAGTTGTAACAGTTGTAACAAAGCGATAATATTGCATCTAAAGATATGATATGATAAAGATATGAATGGAGTAATAAATATGCAGTGCTAGAAAACGTAATTGTAATTAACCGGTAATATATATAACCTCGAATATATATAAGCCCATTCTAAGCATTTGTAATGGAGACAGGTACTCTTGATATTAGCGCCATTTTTGTTGATATTTAAAATAAGCATTACAAGCGGTCAAAAAGCTAAATCTAATTACTTTTCAACGTGGCACATCTTTGAATATTATGACCGTTTTAATCGTTTCTTCCAATTAATCTCCGTACTGCTCATCAGAAGATTATTGTGTGTCTTGATTTTAGTGATTTCAGTTCATGAGTTCATGCTTTAACATTTGACATTCAAGTCTGAAAGAATTACAGAAATCACCTTCATTCAAGACAAACATTCTTCTTTCGAGCGTTCAGAGAGAATTAAAAATGGTATGCATAGGTAGGTCGGTACAATGTATACTTCCTAAAACTGCATTTATGTTTATGATAAATTATTTAGCTGACAAGGTTAAGAGGGTCTGTTGTAAATCATAATTTAAAAAAAATGTTCAAGCAGTCTCCAATTGAATAATCTGCAGGGTTACATTGTTATCATAGTCAAGTTAGAAACTTTCTCAGCTGGTTGATAGTTCAAGTTCAAAATATTATGAGAAGTAGGTATACTTGACAGTGAAAATACTCATTTGTATTCAATTAATTTAATGAATTTTTGCAAGAGTGGATATAACAAAATACATTACTGTCGGATTCTACAAATTAAATTATAGTATTTTACATAATATAATTGAAAGCTGAATAACTCTGTTGTTCTTTCCTAGAACTTGTCCGATTGTAATGTTAGGTTTAAATGGTTTACGGTTTTGTTTTAAGCTATTCAATGATGCCAATATAGTTTTGATCCATGAAACATTCCAAACAAAATAATATAAGAATAAATCCTGATATTAAATTTGTAACCTACATATTATGTTCCTTGTACTCTTTTATCTTCATTCTAAAGTCTGAGTCCTTTTGCATTTTTGCACTTTGTAAAATGGGTAAATATTTAAAACGATTCTGAAATCATTAGATAACTTTAAGGTAATAGGTGCAATTCATATAAATTTATGACCAAATTTTAAATTTTTGTTTGAAACTGGTGGAACTTCACCTGTGAAATGGATAGTGTGATGAATAATATTGCATATCAATCAATCAGAAGCCAGTTTTGTCATGCCATGAGCCTATGAGCTAACAATACAATGTGTCCTACAAAATACATAATATTGTGACGGCTAGGATTTCCATTTGCTCGCTATCAATTTTTATTATATGCGTCGATAAGCAAGCAAGTTTAGTATTATGTAAGTATCAAGCTTTTACTTTACAAATCAAACTGCCAAACACCATTTGCTAATTTCAGAAATTACAAAATCTCATGCTAGACCTACAATTTTAGTACTATAGAGGAGTGTAACAGTAATTAAGTATAATAATGACGTTATATACTGTCCTTATGAGTATATAACTTCAAGGAACACGCCTGCGGGAAGGTTTTAAAAAGTAAATGATACCATACTTGATTTGGTACTATGAATGTGATGCCTTTAATCAAGAAAAATGTCAATATTAGATGAACACCTTTTAAATTCTATAACTCATGACGAATTCCGGTGTTTTAAAAACAGTATGCATGCATAATATACATATATTTAGTAAATGCATGCAAAATTTTCAGTTCAGTTTTCTCCGTGTCTAATAAAGATATTGGTCTGTCTATTGAACAGACTGAATAGATCCTTATTCTCTGTTAAATTAATAAGTGAATCATTCATATGTTTTTGCTTGTTGCTGTCAGCCATTCTTGGTGATTTGGTTTTTATCTTAAAATACATTTTTCAATGAGCAGATAACTAATTTCATAGAATGGTGCCAGCAAGCCAATAAGACACTGATTAACTTGAAAGTTAATGCACTTAGCTTAAGCTTGAGCTAAGTTTGACTTCTTGCTTGTGTGTACTATGTACTCTATTCCATTTATTAGGACATTTATTTTAAAGACTTTTTAGAAGGATCAAAGGCAAGTAGGGAGTTTATTTATTATATTCCGTATTAATAAAAATGAAAATGTTTAAATCATACTGGGATCGTACAGAAACGTTTCGTGTTTGCCACAAACTCAAAGAAGTGTCTTTGTGAATAATATTGCTGAATACTAAGAATAAAACCTTTAGTTAGCGGTAGAATTTTTGCATTATTAGTCTTTTTGAAGTGAAAGTAGAAAAGCTTTCTCACATCTATTCGAACGACCAGACTTGTATGTCGACTTCGACTCGACCTACACACGATCGGCTGCAGTAGCAATAAATGAATTCAATAAAAGTATCTGTCCAGTGTAGAGGGCAATAGTAGATGATTTGGAAAGTAGGAATGGGGCACAACGAAGCAACAAAGGCAATCAACTCAGACTCGAGAATTTCACACCTCAAATCTGTCTTCAACATCACAATTTATTTAAGCGTTGATACCCGCAGTCTAAACTTTCATGATTTGTCGTTTCAATTGCATCCTAATTCAAACAATTAATATTTGTATAATATGTTCTGCTAATTACTAATTTTAGCTGCGAATGGAGCTCGAGCTTACGATGATCCCGGCAACACCTGCCTTATCAACATATATTGTATTTAAGTATCAGCACCCCAAAGTATTCCATTAACCCTATTGGGAATATCATCTAATTTTTTATAATGATTTCCACTGAAACACCATGGCCATCAGACGTTACTTGCAACAGTTGTACAACTACAACTTGTAACCCATGAACAGATATATGCTTTAGTTGATGAACTGTTTGATGTTGATGATTTGGTGTGCATTGTGCAAATGTTAAATTATTTTTAAAAATTGGTAATCGATGGAAAGATAATAAACTGTTGGACAATGATAAAAAATTCCTTGATATAACTAGATTCAGTCCTTGTTATTACCGAAATCAAAACGATATTCTATGAATGCAGTATCATTGTAATTGAATTATGAGCAAAAAGTTGTACTAGCCATTTATTTAAATAAGTAAATACGTAAACAAAACACTACTTCATGTGTTGTGTAATATGCTTCTTGCAAAAATGGGGCAATATTTTTTGAAGGGTATGCAGAAATTGGGTTAAAAGGAATTTTCTACATGTCATTGAGTTAGACTTTCTCCACGAATTGCTTATCTATCTGTCAATCTGGAAAGTGAAAGCGGGTTGTCTGCATTCTGCAATCCACTTACAGAAGCTTAGCAAAGAGCCGACTTGCAATACCTTTAAACTCTCTGCGGATTGAATTGCTTGTGTGTACAATGTTCAAACATTAAACATTAAGCATTGATGGAAAAGAACAAGTGGTGACAACTGATTGCTGCCCGAGTGCTTTTGGCTTTAGATGAAGTTGAATAATGAAAGGTAACTAACTAGTAATGTTTCAGTTTAGATGGGTTATTAATGAATCGAAAAAAAATCGAAAATTGAAAAATATGAACAATCAGACGTTATATTCTAACTTTAAGTAGCACTGGAGTGCAAATGACTGCTCTACAGTTATTACAAAATGGAAACAGGGCTAACAACACAATCTAACTACACTTTCTAAACCGAAAACATTGTGCTACAAATACGACAAATACGATCCGATGAAATTCAGGCATACTTAATTGTACACATAACGGTACTGACGGCGATTTAAGGACAATTTGCTGATAGTTCAGTCGCTTAAAATCCTAATTTGATATAAATTCTAGTCAATCCTTTATCGCGTACAATTTAATGCTATGTATTAATTATAGATTCAACAAATTTATAAATCCACAAAGTTGTTTCTTAGAATGTCGTTTCCAAAAATGAATGGGACAAAATAAGTAGCCTGGAGATTTGTAACATCACGCAAGATGAGATTCCTACTTTATTGCGTTTTTTGCTTAAACTTGTCTCATTCTCCCCTAAAATGTATGTTTTCCTGTTTACCTTTCAGTTTTTATGGGGAAAAGATCATTTTATACTTACTTTTGTCATAAAATAGTAAGCTCGGGAACCGAGATATTATTCTACTTGTAAATACATTGAACGTAGGTGCATATCCTGCATAAAAGTAACTGTTATCTACTGCTGCAATATTGTGGGACATGGGTGCATAACTTTACGCAAGTACATAATATGTGGAAAAAACTTGTGGTATTTATCTTAATGTATGAACAAATTCACGTTTTCCTGTCTATTCATCGGGGTTTTATGCTCATATGATCATGACCTCAATCTTGTCTTTTCTCATACCTTGTCTTCAACTGAAAGAAATCAAGTGGAACACGAAACAACTAAGAACACGAGGATTTTCTTTTTTAGTCAGCATTGTTGTACGCAGTGAATACAGATGAAGATAGATCAAGTCATGAAATCCGTTTTGTAGTGACACAACCATTCAATCGATCGTCTTATCGTAGAAATTCTAACATGGCTGATTTGTGCATAAGATTTGCCAAATACACGTAGTATTTCATTTCTTGGAATCGCGATTTATCCTTACACGTCAGTGGGTTGAGTGGTAGCAATGGGATTATATACTTGGAGACAAAAAATTTCTTTTCGGGTGGCCAGATGAAAAGAATAGTCAAGGGACAACGACTACATAGGTAGGCAGCTTTTATCAGCTTCCGAATCACACACTTTTCAATTCAAACACCATGGGGTACATTCCAGATTTTGTGATTGGATTGAACTCTTGGCCAACATGAAATAATTGTTCACATATGTACTGGCACAGCTTACAAAGATGAAGGACCCGAAAAAAACACCGATTTCACCACCCTACTATACTATTCCTTAGAAATAGGTGTTGCGTGATTGCATCTAAGCCAAGCAAAACTGGCAAAGATATTGTACATCTACATACATATCTATATAGTATGTAGCAATTTTTGTGACCGTGTATTTTGAAAGGTACATTTTTGTTTTATAGTAGAATCCAAAGTATCCACATATCAATCCCGCTCGTATCTTGGTGAGAGTAAGGAAGGCAAACTACTTTATTTAAGCGTGCCAAACGGAAATCAATCTTGCCTCTTTCATGCTGACGCTTTTCCCTCATATATCATCACAAGCTTTACTGCACATGTTGTCCTTCATTGGCTTTCCTTTGTATGGTTTCTACCCACAGACAAAACTGCAATGATTTTTAATGAAAATTTGTCCCATTTTGTGACCCTGTGTCACGCAGAATTATAGCGCAAAGTGGAAAAGTTGTGAAGACAAATGACATCATGCTACTATGCTGTCTCTTACGAGCTCGCCCACATTGAATTTAATCCGCATTAGCACAAAGGAAGCGGTTTTTTTTTGCATTCGCCACATATCTGAAATTCATAGAATACTCCGTGAGATGAAAATCAGTAAAGTAAACAGCACATAGGAACTCGAGTAAAAGGGACACACATCGCACCTCTTTTTTAAAATTTGGTATTATACCAGAGTGAATAAAACAAGTAATGTGTGTGCATGCTGTTGTAAAGGGGACTTATCCCCTTACTCCGTGCCTTTCTCCCGTTGTTTACTCTGCTTCTCGGTTGTGGGACACAGTTTATATCTGTTGGGGAAGCAAGAATGCATACCTCGTTGACTCTATGCGTGGGTGTTCTCATGGAATAAATTCATAAAGAAAATATTGAGCACTAGTAAAATTGTATAGGAATCGACAGAATAAAAGCAATTCATTGTGCTCCTTCTACAACTCAATAAAAAGGAGAAAGTCAATATCTCCTTAATATTATTTTCTTCCGAATAATATCCTATTTTCACTTTCGACTGGTGCGCGGTGAAAGGAAACTGTAAGAATGAGAGTTTGCCACCGCCGGCATCTCTTCATGAAGTGCTTCATCGTAGCAGATCATATCAGAAGAGGAATTCTAAGGAACTGCGGAAGCCTTGAAACTTTTGCAGAGTAAGTGAGAGCCGTAATAGCACGTAACCGAATGGAAATAGAACGGAACACATTTTATGTTGCCATCATGCTTTTACGAATGCCTAACTAAGAAACAGACTTGAAGCATTGGAAGGAGTGGGAGTAATGATATTGCGTCATGTTGGACATGATACCACTAGGTATCAGCGACTGGCCGGAATGAAAGCTTTCTTTCAGAAAAAATAATCTCAACAGCTAACTACGTCAATCTTTCTCCAACAAGCTAGTAGTACTATTGTTTTAATTAGTAATGCATTTGCCAAATTTCATGAAATAAAACGATTCTCACTGGAGCACCCAAGGGGCTCGGCTTTCATTTCCAGCTCTTCGAGTTTTTCACTTTTTCAATGGGAGTAGAAATCATTGAATTTTAATGAACACAGCAGCTGCAGCTGGGAAAGACGATTGGAAAGCTATGGATTATATCTAATCTTTTTCATTTTGTTAAAACGTAGAATATTGATGCAATCACTCTAAAGTTCCAGTTTCCAGTACAAATGTTTACATTAATACACGAATCGAAATAAAGTTGGAGATTTATTGCAACTTCGAAGAAGAACACTTCGACGAGAAAGGGAGCTGTATACAACACAGCACTATAATGCACGTACCAATATGAAGCATTGTGTAATACATTTAAAACTCTATTCCTCAAATAAATTTTCAAATCCAAGGACATCAAATGTTCAAATGATTTCAGACCGGTTACTCTGGAATATTTTATGCAAAAAGCATGATATAAATAAAGCGCTCAAGTAAGCATTGAATTCTCAGGAAAGAATAAAAGTGTTGTCGGTGATGCAAAATTAATGTAAATTGAAAAGCCATAAATTCCCATAAATCTTACGAGGTTTATATTTTCTCCGAATGGGACTTGCCACTTGCCTTCCTTTACATAGTGCTTTGTGATTTAGAGGAGGATAGAGTTGTCAATAAATTTAAAATATGTTGTACTTATTTCAATATCAATCTTCATCTTGCATGTAACCACCTATTCTCTTCCTGTCTTTTTCTACATGCTGAAATCACATCCAAAGAAAGAGAGAGGTAAAGGCGCGGTAACAAGAGCAAAGGACGGTAATAACAGCGGAGATATGAATAGAGACGCTTATACTTTTTGGCAAGGCTTGACTGATCTCGCGTATCATGAGATAATCTCCTTTTCCCCGCTCGCTTTCAACCTAAATCCTGAAAACGTGCATCACATACTTTCCATTTCCTCCACATATTACAAGCTATATAAGTACGTAACGTCCCTTGCATCTTATATGATCGAATAGTACATGCCAAAAGATTTAATGTATTGTTTGTATCAGCGTCGACGTTACTGCTCTTTTAAGTCACAATGGCTGTGTTTGAGTTGTGCAAAGTTTCATTCTGGTTGAGCTTTTTGTAATCATAACCTTTCGTAAGTTTAGAGAAAAAGTGTAGAAAAATATATATTATGCATCAGCAAGACTAGTATAAAAATATATTATGAGAATTTGAAATTACCTCCTTCTATTTTATTCATTCATGTTTCCTATTTCACTCAAGGTCTATGTCGTTTACTTTCCCGACAGACAACCTGGACCGATAAATCATCTTGATAATAATATCATGTTAGATAAAAGTGAGTGAAACACTATTAAATTTTATTTATTGTTGAAAAGCGACTTTGTAAAAGGTATTCAGAAAACTCAACAAATGTTTTAAAATTAATGTGTATTTCAGTGAAAAGATTTTCATACCAGAGGAACGTCATACCAGACTCTAGTATTCATGCACCTAGACCTAGCCTAGTCCTATCATGTAATATCATTATATTTTGAGCATAGGTATTCCATATATTTCAGGAATTGCAAAATGATGGTGAAGCTTTAAATTTGCACTTTATGAGCACAAGAAAGATCACGATAATGAATGACCAACTTTTGAAATGATATTATTGTTTCAGAATGAGAAACATTTTTTTTCTTATCGCGTTCCTCCAGATAAACGTTCACTTACCGGTTGAACATGCAAAAGGATGTTCGTTCGCAGATATTTATATTCATGAATAATAAAGACCAAAGATGGAAAAACTTTTATACACTGACTACCCACACAAGCATTAGTCAATTTATGATAACAAACGTCACTGTCCACGCAATTGAGTTAAATCATACCAAGTATTTTGCTAACTGTGTAAGTAATTTTATGATATTGTTATGTATTAGCAGGCAGTAGCGTAGTATAAAACTTTTGTATAAGTGGCTTGAAAACATAATATTCTGCTCTTTCGTCGTATTTGCGTCAAGTTGCTGAGAGCCATCAAAGTTTTCTCAAGATCAAGACCCATTGATTTTGATAAATCCTAAAAGTTTCCATCAAATCCTATTAGTCACCGTGTCTTCATTTATTGAAATCCTTCTCGACATCCTTAATCATGCCAACTACCACTCAACTTCCATCGCAAGTTTCGAGACGTAACAAAGCAGCCCTAGCGGTCCATTGTCAGCAATATATTTTTGTGTTGTTGCCACTGCTGAAATGATATACGCTCACTTTTGTAGCAACCATAATCTTTGTGTTTAGCCACAGATCATGGTGGAAAAAGGACTACTGACATTGTTTTTACTATCCCATCACGTATACAAATCTAAAAGGATTCTCCTCTTGGTTTCATTCCACAGCGAACCAAGAAGAATACAGATATCTCCTTTTGTTTTATCTGGCTGTGGAATTCAGATGGGAAGCAGAGAAAGTGAACAAGCTCCATCATTGCCGTAGAACAAAACAAAAATATAATATGAAGAATAAAAACATTTTCAGCTCGCATGCACACACATGCCAGCAGCAGGAGTCCAGTTGTATCATCAAGCTTCTGATTTATTTTTCGTTGGACATTTAATACCGTTCTTTTTTCTTGTTTGGCTTTGCTTAGTAATATAATAGTCTGGTAGTATAAGTTGTAGTCTGGTATATAAAGTGCAAACAAAAAACTAGACTGAAACTGACGACGAGGATGAGAGGCAGAAAGGAGAAAATGATGATGCTGATGGTACTATGATTCATCCCTTGCTTCCCTTTCTCACGGTCACACAATCATACTACAGCATGATATGTTAGCTCATATAAGTGTGGAATGGAGATGGAGAAAGCAGCGTAGTCATTCAGCATTATGATATCATTTCACAGATACAGATCATCCACTTTGACTAGTGTGTATTCACTAGAGTACCAAGTACCGAATTACGGCGAGAAATACGAGGAACAAAACAATTTTCTCTTTTCCTCCATAAAATGCATCGCCTACGATCTACGTAAGATTCTTGCGCCTCCTGCCCTTACAACCTGGCTGAAAATCTAGGAAAATTTTGGGCCACAGCAGTGGTAGTCTTAGTGTTATGGATAAATTTGTAATAAAGAGAATGCTAATATGTATAGCAGGGAGCAGCAGTACTACCACTTTCCTCTTATTCTGAATATTGACCTAACTTCTACAGCATTCTTGCTTACACTTATTGCTACACCACCGCAGTACAAGTGTTTTGGCTCCTTGCTACTTTCAAGTCACACAAGAAAGTTTTCCTTCTCCCTTCTTCTCAGCAGTACTTTGTGATTATTGTAGCATGTGCTCGCTTGTGTGTGCATTCCGTCCTTCCTTCATGCAAGTGAGTCTACAACCCTTTACCATCATCTTCAATTGCCAACTCAGCCAGAGTGCATAAAAGCCTATTTTGTAACAATTGGTTGAAACCTAGTGACTGGCAGTGGTAGAAAGTCGGGAATATGTGTTCAAAAAGCGGAAGCTCGACTACCCCAAAAAAATTCTACATAATGTAGAAATATTTTGACGCGGCTGTGGAATAACCAGTTTAATACATCTTTTCGAGTATACAAATAAATATAGTAGGTGACTATGTATTATGTACCAACTACCAAATGTACCACAAAGTGTACTCATGTGCTAACAATCAGTAAACATAACTCAATTCGTGTATGGCTTCTACCCACAATTTTATGCATTTTTGGCTTTCACGCAACGTAGATAGAAACATAAAGTGCGCAAATGGCACGTCTGAACAGATTCGCTCCAGCCACGCGGTATCACCAAATTCGGAGCAGGAAGATCTCAATAAAAATTTTGGTGATAAAAGCGTTTGATGCAAAATATAGTCAGGATATACTATTGATATTAGTTTGTGTACTTGGGCTTTGGCAAAACTATATGATAACTTCAACTTGGACCCTGTCTTGCTACCTTGCTTGCAAGAATGTTTGCCTATCCCAATATATAGTTTGTCTCCTGTTATTGTGTACATATTATATCTGCTTTGGGGATAAACATAGAACAAAACTATTATACTGCTGTAGAGAGAGAGAGAAGTTGTAAGTGAAGCTATAGTTGTAAAAATGTATCACTACTACCAATTTAGAGAAACTCATATTCTGACTATAAGTTACCCATATTCCATCCTGCATAATATCCTATTTACCTACCAACGCGTCTTTTACCCTTCCAAAAGCCAATAAACTAAATGTATGTGTGTGGTGGAGGAGTTACGAGAGAATGTGTTGAGTTTGGTTGTAGAGCATGCAAGAAAAGTCAGTGGGCCAAAGGATGCTGGATGTGAAAGTCTTTTTTACTCACAAACTAAACGATCACACACCAGGTATGTTTCTAGTAATAACAACACAGAATACAATGTTTTTCTAAGTGGTGTGGTATGTATATATTTGGCGTTGCTTTCACTTTACTAGTAGTTAGTAGTTAGTTAACTTTATTCTCATTTATACACTGGGCACATGCACATGTCTATAGCTACTTTGGTGCGAGTGTGTTTGAACGGGATTTGAGCGTATGCATACAAAAGGGTGCGAGAAGCCTTAAATCTTTTTCCAGTGAAACTGCAGAAACGGAGAACGATGGGCGAAAACGCTAGATTTCTTACCGTATAATCATCTGCCTACACAACGTCCACATTGCATCAGCGCTTTTACAATCTCTATATGGATGCTCAGAAAGATGGTGAAAGAGGTGGTGGTGATGGCGGCATTATATTGTTGGTGGCACTAGAGCGAAAGGTATAAGAATAAGTAGTACAGTTACAGTTACACTTTTACTGCTACTATCGAGTAGGCAGTGAGTTTGTCAGTAGTTGTGCTCATGAAAGTAGAGAAGAACATTGTAACTTTGTCATTGCCTCATCCCATCTCGTCCCAAGCGTTGCTCCTCTTATTTCGGCTGCAAAAGCAACCGAGCACTTTCCTTCTCTCTTCCGTGCCATGCCAGGCTATCTCTGGGCTTTGCTGTTGAGAGTGGATGTGTGCAATTCTGGAGCACATTTCCCCCCTTCTGCTCTCTCTACTGCCTGCAGAGAAAGGAGTCCAGAGAAAGGGAACGTTTCGCCTCTATATGAATCAAGCGTGCATCTGTTTCTCCGCTCAGTCAGTCGGGAGAAAGACTGAGTGAGTAGTAGATGTTTTCAAGTTTCGTCGTTGTTCAAGCAAAACAAATGAGACAACTAGTGTGCTGTTCCTGTCTCAAGGTCCGTTTCAATTATTTTGAGATTCATCTACAACTACCAGTTTCCCTTTCTGATTCGGTGAAATCTTTCAAAAACGTCCTCTTCACTTGACCGACTAGTAGGAAAAAGCGCATGAAAAGTGTAACAATAGACATCAACGTTTAGTATAGGAGTTATTTTTGAGAGGAAGTAGTAGCTACTCTGTAGGGGAAATAGAGGAAGACTTCAAGTAGAAAAGTTACTCTCTCCATTATACACACATCTTCTTGTCAGTCCTGGTCATTTTTTCTACGTTTTTTTCTACGCGATTTCTCTGCAAACTCTAATCTGCTGCTTGGAATGATTGAGCACAATGGTGAGGATATACACATTATTATAGCACGCTGCTAGTATGGCGTCACAATGATGTACATGAGGGATAGTTGTTGTAAATATGCATGTGAGAAAGGTTGTAAATTCAGACAGACACCAGAAGAAACACCACTACAACCTTTTGTGTCTGCTTGTTATTTTCAGTGAGCTGAACAACTGACGGCCACGGGCTTGTGGTGACATGCACGCACAGTGAATTAAGTTCTTTATTGCTGTGTGAAGCAAAAATGTGGAAATCTAACATCCAGCAGTTGCTACATCCTCACCAGATAATTGTATTCTCAAGTTAAAGAATTTTCTCGTGATTCGTCATAATGAATTTGTCACATTTACGACATCTAACTAACTAGTGTTACAGTGTACGCTTTTGCTCAGAGTAATAAATTTAAAAAAAACAGACATAATGGTTCACTTGTTAGGCTTGGTTCGTCCTATCGTATACTAAGAGAAATGCAAGATCTCCGTAATAAACCGATCAGATAAGGCAGGGAAAGTAGCTAGTCGTAAAGTTTTATATCGATAGTATGGAGTCCACACAAGTGGCTGACCCTCCTGGTGAGTGGAAATCGTCTCTTGTAATTTTTAAACCTTGTTTGATGTCTATTTTATTATTATAGCTTTCAACCCATTCCGTTTCGTTCACTTTGTTCTTTGATGCAATAATTATTAATTGCTATGCTCTTTCTGCAAAGTGGCTGTTTGAGGGAATGATTTTGCATGTTTGAAGAACAAATGTGATGTATGTATTGTTTAAAAACGTCAATAAAAAAGTTTATCCTCAATTGTAAAACTGTAGACTATTTCCTGTTATTCAATTTCAAGTGTTTGCATGTTCACTGACAGTTGTTAGTTTTTAAAGCGTAAAGAGTAAATCTCAAAAACTTCCCACTACCAATGGATTGAACATTTGGGTTTTCATGCTTTCAAATATTGTGAGGTAGAGTTGAGTTGATTGAATATTTATGTGTTAAAATTGAAAAGTTGAACGTTCGTATAATCGAGAAATTTACTTTTATAAGTTTGACTTTGGTTCTGTAATCGTTCTTTGATTACAAACTTTACACATGCATTTACAGAGTAAGGCAAAAGTTAAAAAAGTTGATGCGAGCTCACTCGAATTGCTTCTTCACTTGAATGATAATGCATGCAAGTAAATTACTTGTAGGAAGAAAGTTATGAATTCCTTCAGACATTTTTCTTCGGGCACATTCATGCAAAAATGGTTCCACTACGTGTCGTAATAAAATATATTATCCCATTCAACGAGTTTTTAATATTCTAAAATGATTTGCTATCCTGTAGCTCATACATCGAAAAGTTATAAAATAAATATTAAAATTTTTATTCCCAATGGAATCGGTTGTTCATAATATTGTAGCTAGTTATGTATTATTGAATAAAGTCAGATTGTGCATGTGGCTGGAGACGCGTATATAGCACAGCCATATGGCGTGCTGTCTGTCAGTTGCTGCGATGTGAAAATAATTTTTGGGGAGAAGTGAGCTATAAGGTTCAGATAGAAAGATAAGACGGGATAAACCATCTGGATATTCATAGTAGACATTCAATGATGTATATATTATTTGTGTGCAGGAATGCACACTTCTATTACTGTTTTTCACATAAAAAGCATGCCTCTGGAGTTCCATAGTCATCCAAGTAATTTCTAAAATAACTCTCATGTCTGTAATAGTCACGTACTTTCTCTCTTCTTTGGAGTGTTAAAGAGGAAAATGTACATTGTCGGCAGCAGACACCAACCCAAACTTTGATATTCGGTGGATGACTTGGTATCATAATCATCCACGTCTTTAGAGATTTTACAAAGATTTGGCAGTCACACAGAGGACGAGAAAGTGCTACGTTTGATGTAGTATACTCCTTACTGCTTACTACTACTTATCCTACATTGATTTTTGATGAAGATATGACTTTGCCATGGGAATAACTTGAGTTTCGTTATGTGAGTCAAGAAGATACTTCACTTCCAACTTCTCATCTATTGTTCGCTTTAGAAGTTATGTCAGTATAAATTAGTATACAGAATACACATAGAAATGAACAATCTTCACAATCAAAAAGTTAGGGAAGTCAAGGCGAAGTGGAACATGTATACCAAAGTGTACATGCTAAAGGTAAAAATATTCCGACAGCTATCAATTGGACCTTATTTTCCCTTGTTCATTTCCTAATAAGTTACAGAAAAGGAATATAATCAAGACAATGGCGCCATAAAAATAGCAAAAGTATCTGACTTATAGAGAAATCCTTCTACCATGTATGATTAAAGTGCTTTACCAAACCAGGAGCATCCTGGTAAAGTGGAACGTTTCGTTTTTCATCATTTCCACTGTAAAATCGGCCATATCAAGCACGTCATTATCTAAACAATGGCTTTTTTTTCAAATTGAAAATTGGATCGCAGTGTATGCCCTTTCAGGAAGCACGAACGAATGCTTTTGACTGCTGGCATGAACACATGAATAGATGCACGATATGCAAGCTTATTGGTAGCTCCAACCTCGAATTTTCGGGTGTCTGCTAGCTTACACTTCTGAATTTGGTCAGTTATAATGTTCGATTAGGGAATTTAATCAAAAGCAATGCATTTGTAACTACGTTTGAACAAAGTAAATATAATATCTGGTTGGTAGTAGTGTTAGTATGTAAATCACATTCAATCAAAATCGCCCTGAAGCTCAATGAAAGCTCGGAACTGCCAGCCAGCATACCTTACCTTGATTTCAAACGCATGTTTCTGGGATACATCCGTATTTAATATTCGTTGCTACATCTACCTTTAAAAGAGCAATTAAGAATGCAAAAAATCTTGAAGCTTCTTTTGCAATGTTGATTTTCAACTTTCCTCTAGACTTGTTAATTTTTCATGTTCATATTCAGCGTGAATCATGCATTACATAGCCCTATCTTGGCGGTGCATAAATATTTCATAATTCGCTGATGGCGATGTGTGTGAAAATTTGAATAATAAAAATGCCTGTAGATGTGCTCTCAATTATATAGAGCAAACGTATATCACTGAGTTTTAGAGTGCATGCAAATCAAAAGTCGGAATGTTTGGTTTAATAGATGAAGATAATGTTTTCTTTATCCAGTAAAAGCCTGCATGAAAATAAAGATAATATGGACCTACATCCCTGTCTGTACTTGACTGGTCTGCCAACAGAAAGTCTTTCTCAGCCCATTCATCGCAATCCATCCGATATGTCTGAACGAAGTGCATAAAAATATAATGTAAGAAGGATATTAGCAAGATGAATATATAGAAACCTTCTGAACTATACAATAGCTACGTTGAAACCTTATAGAAGTTGTCATGCTTGTCTGTCTGTCTGTCTGTCGGCCTGTTATATAAGTCCTCTAAATTCTAAATGCATATCATATAACCCCCGGCAACTTTCTCTTATATACTCAACATTAACACCAACTTGGTTTAGATGGAATTTAATGGTGGCCAACCACTAAATCGTTTGATGCTCAGCAAAATATTTGCGTACTGAGTGATTGAGAGGTCACAGAACCAATGGTTTGATGCAGATTGTAAATCAACCAACTCTTCCCTCTAATTCCAATGCTTGCTTCCGCACGTTCTTTAGTGTATCTTGACCAGAAGTATTCACTCTCATACTACACGTAGATATGTTTCCATCCGCGCAGTTCCAGTTCCTCTCACATGATACGAGATACGATGCGATTACGATATTATGCAAACATGGACATAATGGAGTCATGCATGATATCCCCTGGTAGCATTTTGTTCTTCCTGCTAAAAAAAAGAGCATAATATATAGGTATACACTTACTCGTTTCACAAAAATGTGTGGTGGTGGTAGTGCTCCAATAGCAAATACGTAGAGATGGAAAGGTACAGCAGCAGTGGCAATGGTAGTTTTAGCGGCAGAAATACCATAACATTGTATGAATTTCGCATATATAGCAATTTCTTTCTGGGTTGATAGAATGCTCCTTAAGGAATAAGTTAAAATCGATGAAATAGCTTTCCCAGAATATGGCTTTCTCTTTTTTCCATAAGACAAGTGTTTTCATTACTGTCACCGAGCCACATGCCTACCATCTCATTTCATTCAATCTAGCTGCAATGGTGGTAGTATCAGCAGAACAGATAGAGAAAATGTAAGAACAATAAAGGCAGAGACGTCTTGGCACTTGAGACCGTTAGATAAACATGTACTATTATTATTACATGGTTTTGTTTTCACTTGGATGGCGCTCGTCGTGGCTGCGTTCCATATCTTTGGGTGATTGAAACGAACCCTTTTTGGATATAAATGGGGACATTATTTAAGCAATAAAATGACTACTATACCTACCACTACCTTCCGAAGACGATCTTTATATTGCGCTATATATACGAGTGCCACCAATTTTCATAATGATAGCAAAAGCAATACATATAATTCTGTATAACTCATTCTAATATGTACATCTTTCCTTGCTCATAAGCTTGTTGAGGCATGATGACATTGAGCTGTTTTCCAAATCCTAATTCGCATATGACAGTAATAGTTTCCCCTTCTAGTGGATTCCGAATGTTTCCTTTGTCCTTTATAGTGTATTTGTTCATCTTGAATGTGCTTTTTATTACTGACGCTACCTTTTACTTAAAAGGTACATAAGACGAGAATTCATGGATTCATTGTAAAAAGATGTTACCTGCTTTTTCACCGTTTCACCCTTTTTCTCCTTTCACTTCTACCTTACCAGATATCAGCGAGGTCAAACTGAGGATTCTCGCTGGTGACCCAAAAGCCTCGGACGCTTACTTTCAAAATTCCCTCAACAGCACTACAGCAAGCCTTTGCAGAAATACGTGTAGTAAATCACCCGAGGAGTTTCAGAAAGGAGTCCCCAGGGATGTCAAAGTACCTGGCGGAATGATAGCACTTCTTGAGGATCAGAATAAAAATAGGCTAAAGAGCACCATCATGACTACAACCGAAGGAGGTGGAGGCAACGGTATTACGAGTCCCTTCCCATACTCCTCTCCCACCGCTACAACTGTCAGCAACGGTGAAGTCAGCAATGGGAAAAGTAAAAGTGGCAGTGGCAGTAAAAGTTGTAGTGATGCTAACGGCACCACCAGTAATCATGTGGAAATTGATGTTGATATGACATTACCACAGTCAGCAGCGGAAAAGGCAGCGCAAAAAGACGATGCATTAGTGAAACGCAGTGGTATTGCAACTAGCGAGATTATTAGTGGCGGTCAAAAGACGGACAGTTTGGGTAGTTGTAATTCTAAAAGTACTGTCGTCATCATGAACAATCTTAGTGGTAGCAACACGGCTCAAAGTAGTAGTGTAACATTGGGTAACCAAAATCGGGAAGAACTTTATGAGATGCAGCATCAACAGCAGCATCAGCAGCAACCATCCAGCCCAAAGCTGAAGCCGTCTTGTGAAAAGGATCTCGAGATACTGAAAAACGTGCGAAAAGTGTATGTTCAACTTACGGATGACAGTAAGTGGTATTTCCACTAATTCCTTTGTAGATAAAAAAAACTGACTTTTTAGCAACCAAATATTTGGTCAGGTAGTAGGGGGACATCTTACCGCGTGGCAATAAAAGTAGCCACCCATTTTTATCTCGGCTATAAACGAGCTAACGTGATACAAAGTAGTTAACCCTACTTTTCTCCTAAACCTCATGCTCCAATTTGTTTGCCTAGTGTAAACTTAACGAGTATGTAAAACTGGAACATGCTGCATACGTTGTCGTTTACTGTTTCCAGCGAAGAAGGGACAAACAAATGTTGGATTATTCAAGTTGATTGTGGTAACAGTTCATAGAACTTACGAACTGAGATGAACCTAGAGAACTGGAGTAGGTTCCAACCAGAAAACTTGGAAAGTCATTAAAATTCATTTATGTATCATTTATAAGTAATTAAGCCCACTTTGCCCAACCAAACTATGAACTCCATTAGGGAAAATCATGATGGTGAAATGCGCATAATATGGGATTGTATGATCGTGCATTTTTTTCCAGCAGCAATATAACTCGGGCCCGTGATAGAACATTAAGTACTTTTTGATTACTGCATTTTTTCTAAATATCATAGTAATCATACATTCATATTATATGTGCTAAAGTTTTTCTAAAATATATTAAATAGACAGAAATACGTATTCATTGGACTTATTATGCGATGGACACATGGATGAATTTATGCGGTTGGGTAAATGTTATATGATGCCTTCTTCTTTAAATGTTTTATAGATACGCCGTGCTATTACAAAGTGTCGGATGAAAGTCAAGAATGCCTGTTTGAAACCGTTCTTGGAGACACTAATGGCAGCATCTGGTCAAGATACTTTAAACAGCAGCAAAAAGTCATTTTGATACATGACAGGAATCAACGGGGCGTGCTAAAACTCGAGTTTGGAAGAAGTCGAACCATTTCTTGCTGTCAGGTTCGCCATTAAAGCATTACTTTGACTCTTTTCATCTCACAATTTTCCTTCCACTAGACCCAAATAATAATATTCTATCCTCTTGTACAACTTTTCACATTTTAAAAGATGGTTGATGGTAGATTAATTTGAAAGTTGTTCAATAAGGTGGGACTAATATTGAGAAATGGCATTCTTTATGTCAAAGCACTTTCCAATTACTTCTTTCCTACAAAAATATATTATAATAATTTGAGAACAGCTTATCACGTCAGATTTTCTCTCTCTCCCAAATACCTCATCCTCCACACACAGTGTATCTTTCTTTTTTCCAAAATGAAGCTCTATTCAGTGCATAAGGAGGAGGTAAAAAGTAGCTATTCATTAATCTTGCGTCAACAGTTCGTTTAAAACCCTTTCTACTTAAAAGATTACAAATGTGTTAAGTAGTGTGCTTAGGGAATTGCGGGGTTGTGACAAGAGACCCACAAAAATACATCATCCATGCTGTAAGTATCATTTGCAAAAAGTCACTCAGGAATTCTGTAATATTTTACTTGAGCGTTCCTTTCCTCTCCGTTATATAATCTCCATTATTCCATTATATAGCTTTTATCGCTACTCACAATTTTCTACAAATTTTCGCCTTCATGGATGTAATCATCATGATAAATAATTTAACTCGTTTTTGAAGCAATAAATCCTTTATAATATGTTGTTGTTCTGTTGTTCTTATACTGCAATGTTGCAACCACAGACACTGCGATTTGCGGCAATGACAGCAAGCTTTAAGCTAAAACCGGAAGAGCCCCTATGTATAATATTTAAGGACAAGGAATGTTGTGTAAGCTGTTGCTGCTGCCCAGAGGCGACATATGAAACTGTTCCCCAGCTAGACAGCATCCACCCATTCAGTGTGTTCACGAAAGGACGATGGAAAAACAGGGCAGAATTAATGGTACGTTAAGTAAAGTTAGTAGTACTCTGAGTACACACCATCTTATTTTGTATTTTGCCTACAAAAAAATTTCCGTTTTTAGCGAAAATATATTTTACCATTTTTACAAGCTAAAAAGTATAGGTTAGCTGAGCATGTTCTGTATGATCATGTAATAAGCAAGTTTTAGTTTTATCGTGTTCTACTATACTTTTGACTTTGTTGGCTGTATGGTTACTTTTTTACTTTCTTTTCTGTCCATTATAATTTTTTCTTGTTTTCAAGTGTAGTGTGTTGGTGAGTTTTACACATGGACCCACCTACACCTAACATGTATACAGTTTCATTTTGAGTGAAAAATTATTAGCTTTTCGCTAAGACAGGCGAAAGACATTAGTCTGTCTAAAAGTTAACCAAATCCATTTGTACTTGTTTCTTTTCTCTTCGCGCAATTTCTCCTCTCATCCTTCCTGTTGGCCTGAAAAAAAAAACTTATGATGATGCTGTTATCACGTCAACTTCAACCTTTACTCTGTCGTGCTTGTGTACATACACACACATGATGCCCGTGTCTCGCTTCCATCATGACGGACGACCATAATTTCTCTCCTTCGATGTGGTCTTGCTATCATCACCATTTATTGTTCCATGAATACTGTTCCTGCTGCACGGACACTAATATCTGCCTCTTCCTGAACGAACATCACAACGATACCATCAATGTATGGAACGGGAAAACATGAAAGGTTAAACATAATGACGGTTCCATATTAGGATTTATCGACAAGGAACAGAACTCGTATAGCTTGACAATGGGAGAAAATTTGGGTCCCAGCATGAAAATTTGCCTCATTGGTTTTCTAATTGCAATGGTAAGTAATGAGCGTGTGGCATGCACGTAATAAACTTTCCTGTTGAATACTATTACTACATTTATTACATATTTTTTTTATAGAAAAGTGACTTATATCGGTGAAAGTAAAAAGCAATACTGTATTTGACTGAGGGTAAAGTGCGATCAAGACCCAGGAAAAAATGAATGCAATATAGTTGGTATAATCTTATAGAAAGCGCCATCAGATGCAACTGTAGCAAAATAATATCTAAACAAGGCACTTTGTGTACAGCCTGTGAGGGAAATCCATTTTGTTTTCCTGTTTTCTTAACACTACACATACAAAATATTGTATGTATAGCCCTGTCGGTTGAGCGAACTTTTTCTCCTTCATTTAATAAGTTGTTGTAATATGTATTATGAAAGTTGGGAAATTGGTGTGTAACAAACTTTTTCTTAAATGCATTATTTCATTAGTTTCATCTCACTGACTCTACTACAAGTCGAAAAGTGAGATGAGAAAAGTCTACAACTTCCATACCAAATACAACGCCACCACCACTCATGGCGCAAGTAACATCCACTTAGGTTTTCTGGAAAATTCTGGATATAATAGGACAACTATGACTATTAGAGACTAGAAGAGAGAAAGTGGGGGATGGGATGACTAAGCTAGTAAAAGTTGAGAGCAGACGTGTACATAAAACATTCTTGCATTCTTTCCAACACTATTTATTTATTTTAGCTATGCAGGTAGTGTGTCCGGTAATTCGCCAGAAACCAGTTCCTAGAACTGGGATACGATTCCTAGAAAATTAACTTTATACTATCTTTGTACATGTATGCACACATGTTAGAAAAGTGTTAAATATTTCAAGCAAGCCAATTTGTTTATTAAATACCATTTGAATTAAAAATGATCGAAGAATTTTCTTTGAGGATTCATATAGAAACTTTTCTATAATTTCTACAAATCACTCACTGTGGTGGCTACTTATTAGCATTGGTTTAAGTAGCTTTCATAGTCAAGATTGTCTCGACGATAGTTGTGGTCTATGTCCTATGTACTTACAGTTTCTAGGAGTATGATTTTTGGAAAATGCTTTCTATGACTTTACTTTCCTGGAGTAAACTGTAGGGAGGCACTAGAGGTGTCTCATGTAGGTACTAAACTTTCCCTTTTATTCATATTCCCTTTTTTCCGCTAAAGGATCCATAATGCATGTTGAGTACCTTCTATCACACGGTTGGTGATCTTCTCTGGAAGAACACATGGCTAAAATGAAACACTGGCGGTGTTTGGATGCTGCTGCTCTGCAGTTTTAGTTTGCCTTTGAACAAGACCAACGAACAACCCTTTTTGGCTTCATCAATTCACCACCACGTTACTTACCCATACTTGCTGCTCCTTGCACGACGACAGACATGTTCTCCTTTCTCCCTGTTCACTTATTCCACTTCGTACGTGTGGCTTTCACAAGTTGATCATGAAATGCCTATGCCAACACGAGTAGTAACAAAACGTTCAGAAGTCATCGACCAAATAGAACAACGTGTAAAGAGAGAAACTTAATATCTGATCTATCTTTGTTCATTTGCTATAACTTATATGACCTCTCCGTACAATTTCATGTGCCTATATTAAGTCATATTCTTACTATGTGCTCAATAATTTGTAGTAAATGTAATGCTCATAGGTATATCCAAACTCTATATACATTCTTCCTTAAACAAGCGAAATTTTTTAGTCAAACATTTCCACTCTTAACACCATCCAACAGCAGCGTACAGTTCGACAAATACGCAATAACGTACATAGTTTTCGCAACACGTATTTCATGTTTTTCCTAGACTCACGCGGATTGAATTTGCTTACTCTTGAGGAAACCTCAACAGACTTCCTTTTTGGTTGAAAACTCGAGAAAAATTACAGATTTAAAAAACCCAAAAACTTTCTCTGGAATTAGGTACAAAATCTTTGTTGAATGAGAGACAGATTCAAAGCACAGAAATGTAGTAGCTATATACATTATAGTTTTCCATTTAGTATTTATTCAAGATAAGTGTACAAGTATTATTGCAGAGTGGTATTCGGGGTGAATTCAGATTTTAGTGATCTACCATGCAAAAGCTTGCATTTTAGACCACATAGTTGTTTTTCATCAGTAGACACACAATTTATGTATTATATTTTCTACTCAACCATTAGCAAAGTCTCGTAAATAACAAAAAAGTACTAATGCTGACTGTTGGGGATTAATTTTTGTCTTTAAAAGGATGAAATGGACCGCCAAGATGCAGGAAAACTCTCCTGCTACTTACGTCCAACCACAATCCTCTTAATAACTCTTCTACTGATGTTATGTATAACAATTGGTGGTTACTTACTTCATCATTTCTCCTCCATGTTTCTCTCCGTCAAAGAAGATGGTGTACTTTGCGGAACATTCGACGAGGCAGGGTCACGCCGCACTGCTCCTGTTCCTCATTTCAACAACGACCGCACGTCCGACTCCACAACGTCCTCAGGAGGAACGACAGGACTTTCAGCAATTGCCTCTGCTATTATGAACGCTTCGTCATCGTCGTCATCTTCCCCAACAAGTGAATTTCATTTTGGCTCTTCATCTTTGTCGGCCAGCACTGCTGGTGATACGGGCATTGGATCTGCAGCAGCCAGCGTCACTGGAGGAAACAACTCATCTACTTGGCCTCTATTTTAATGCGATGCTACGCTCTATTCATCATGATCATTATCGTCGTCTGTGAGGATCTGTTTGTAGCTTCTAGCAAATAGAAAGCCACAAGAACGAACCAAGCTTTCTTCACGAGTCCTTACAAACTCCACTTTACATACATGTTTAGATATTTCATGGTGCTTATAACATGTAAGTTATATGTCGTATTATGCCATTATATCATTATGTGTTGTTTGTCGTTGTAATTATGTATACCATCTCTTGTACTCAATATTGTAGTGTAAGGGGGACTTGGAAGCCCATAAACTTGAGCAAATAGTCTTCTTAAACATGCATGTAATAAACTATTTGCTATTTGTTCTGAGATAATTGAATGTGACAAAATGGTATGCTACAGCTACTACTACACAAACGTATATTGTAAGCAAAATATAATGACTTTATTATCAAGATGGTATTTTCTGGATGATAATTCGTCATCCTCATCTGTACACATAATGATGCTAAATTATGGAAAAGATTGTTGTATAAAATGTATAATAATATACTCATGTGGTTCATCTAACGTTATTCATAGCTTACTTTATTTAAATAACTCGTACATGTTGCGAATGTGATAGTAAAACATTTTATTATACTCATTTAAAAGCATGAAAGATGATTGATGATATGTCAAAGTATACATTACTGTAGCTTTTACAATAATTACGACTAGAGTTCTGGATGCATCACTTGTATAATATGAAAACGGTAATTAGCAATCATTACTATACTGCCACGAAAAAACGCAAACTCAGAATGTGTAAAAATCATAGAGTGTATGTGAGTAATTATTTACAAGTTAGGCCAGTATGTTTATAGATTTGGATGACATTGTGGAGAAACCCATGCTGCTGTATTCATTTTGGATGGGATAAAATATGTGAAACAAAGTCAAATTCTTTACACTAATGTTTGTCATCTTTTCATCCAACAAGCTGTGTACAATATACATGCATGTAAGTGTGTACCTCTGACACTTTAATGTATGTATCTTAACCCTCTGCCCTAAAAGATGATGGTCTATGCAGTATTTGTATTATATATTTACAGAGAGACTTTGAGTTTCATATTTGTCCATTAGCTGATTAGATGAAGTAAAATGTCCACGTAGCATAAGATTTCTGTCCTTAAATTTCGACTTTACTATTAATGGAAACTGCTATGAAATCTATAAAGGCTTCAGGTAAATATATTTGCCTTCCTTCACAAAGTGATGAATAGATGCATCAAAGAGTGAATAAACTAAATTTTTTAATGTGCATTACTTACCTACCTTGTACCGTACCATGTTATATTATGAGTGGTGCATCAATTAAGACATCATTATAAATTAATATGCCGACTACTATTCAGTTTAACCAAATGTATATTATCATTCTGACAACTGTTTACTTTTAGTAGTGCCACCGATTTTATGAGTGCATTAAAGATTTAAAGAGATGAAGTGAGTTTAGCATATATTATTCAAATGTTTACCGTGAGATCCTTTTGATATGTCAGATTAAAGTCTGCTTAACTCATATATTGTGTTTCTCATATTTTAGCCGCTTGCAATGCTTCCATTAAAGCATATTTGTTAGAATTAGTTTAGTCGTAGTTTTCCATCTACTACTACCATGTTTGAAATTCATCAAAATTAAATTGACAATGTTTGTTAGTTTAGTAGTTTGCTGAGATATCTTGTCGGGGTTATTATGATGACTGCTCGACTACAATCGTAACCTCTCCAATAGCTCAATTTTATGATGCGTACGTCAACGCTAAATTAACTATCCTGCGCAATAAACCACACGTCAGGACAAAACTAACTAAAATAAATGCAAACTTTCGATAAGAC
>JAQIXX010000343.1:0-66146 GCA_034700605.1 Willowsia nigromaculata | reverse complement strand
ATGATGATTGTTATTATGATAGCTAGTCATTTCGATAATCTGAGGATGTGTGGTGGTGATGGTGTAGCTGCAGTGGTGGCAGCAGGGACGAAGAGATTGCAAATGTGATGAGATGCGAGTTGCCGAAAAAGATTTCGTTGCTGTTTTTTTGTGGGAGTCTGGCTGGCTGAAAGAAAACGGGTTCTTTTTTCTGGTTTGGACATTGCTAGATACGTGACGGTCACAAGTTCAGTGTGAGATGTCGTTAAATAGTGAATATTATTATTTTCAAGATGTTTTTCTTCATTTCGCTGAGGACATCTTGAGACGAGGCTACTATTCTTGTAATTGTTTAACAGTTTTTGTCATCGACATGAAAATACTTTTTGGCAACAGAACAAAATATTCTCCAGTAAAAGACAGTTGGGAAGAAGGGGAAGAATTCAAATGACAAAATTAGTTTATGAACGCATCCCATTCCGCCGAGCAACAAAGTTAAGAAGGAAGGAAGAGTAGTTTTTCATGTGAATGCTTTTGTACAAGAATGAATGGAGGGAAGTGACTGACTTTCTAGCAATAACTGCAACATAATTTAGCTGGACTAACAATGAAGATTTGGAAATGCATATTGCATAGTAATAGCAAGAAAGAGTGAAATGCAGCTTTGAGGAGGACGAAAATGAATAAAGTATGTTGTCTGGACAGACGAAAACTTGTCAACGACAGTAGGGAACCCAACAGCAACACTTAAGAATGAGTTGAACAAGATGGTGGTAAAATGGAAAGGGGTTTTGTTTATGATGGAGAAATTATGAATCAAGAAAAACATATTGTACATGAGTAAAATGAAAGACGGTTGGTGTATAGCATACATTTTATGGCACTTGTTCCTCTCTTCATTTTTCTTGTTGGATAGAAGATAGAAACGACATCTAGAATTTTGCCTTATGGCCGTGTATGCTAACGTCTTCTGAACTTGGCTTAACAGCTATCACGCGTGGATGAAGATGAAATGGGGAGGATAAGAAAATGTAAATTTGCACGCTATGAAAGTTTTAAAGCAAGTTGCATAATGGGAAAATGTTTGTTTGTTTCTAGCAAAGCTTAATTGAGAGTGATTAAGACACATAGACAGAGCATTAAGGAAGGACAAATTTTTTTTTTAAATCTGAGAATATGCATTTTACATCTCAACTGTCAAAATCTGTGGTAGTTAGTGTCTATCGAAAACTGGGAATCTAAAATGAATATCTTTGGTGAACTTTCCTTAAATATTTCATCAAATACCAGCTGCGGTATGCACAGTTTTTGCAAGTTTGTTGATATGTATTTATTGCAGCCTAGTGTGTACCTTTTCATTTGTAATATGTATGTAAGACTAGAGGACGAAAAGTCGCTAGCTGGTAAAGAAATGTGATAGAAATCTCTTTTTTATTTTTACTAATTTAAGTTCTTTCCCTATCATCCTTCCATCACACCGCACAAGATGGATGGATGTGCAGAGATCAAAAGTAGATCAAAAACTGGTTTATCATCCTCACACATAAAATATTTTATCAGATAAAATATTATGTGACCAACCAAAGTATTAGCGTAACATACAAACTATCACATAGGTACTTATAATATGCTTGTATCCACTATTTTTACTTAATATGTAACGCGCATATTTTGCGACAGCATCGACCAAATCGCTATTTTAATTTTATTATTAAACCTGAAATATTTATGCCTAGCGAGGACAATGATGAAGTGAGCAATTCCGAGAAAGGAGAGCACCACAGCAGTGGTAGCGGTAGCAGGTCCAAAAAACATCCAATTTACGTTCCTAGACAAATATTATAACAATAGGCATAAAAACAGCAGGTAGTCCAAATTAGAAAAGATGTTTGCTTTTTGTCACCAAACAAACTTGGAAGGATGGATGAGCCAGAAAATTGTAAGGAATAATGAGAGACATTTGAATAAAAAAGAAGGAGCAGATGTCAACCACTGATTCATATGATTATAATACACACAAAATGAAAATCGCAGACAAAACTGTGCAAATTAACAAGTAGTTCAACTTCTTTTGTTGGCAGCTGCCGAGGTCAAACCGCAACTGCTCTTGTCGTGCATCAAATCACATTGTAATCAAATCTCCAAGTATAAAACGGAACCAAATCAGGTTTCTCTTTTGATTTAAATTAAGAAGATCAGAATCGATTGACGGATCGGTGTACAAAAAAATGAATTATTATTATTATTTCTCATTGTTTCTTTATTTTCCTCGAGGTGGGGAAAAATTAAAATTGAACTCATTAATTAAACATAGGACCGTATACCTGTCAATTTTTATCCGTTCAGTAATAAGTTTCAAGGAGCAGATAGGAAAGGTGTTCGCAAAGGAAATGATTAAGTTGTTACTCGCAAATCGAATCCTGTACATCAGCTCATAAATAAATACACTTAACATTCATTCATTTTAATAGACACACAACGCCAAAAATCAACGGAACGTAGAGGATCAAAAAAGGTTAAACTGTGTACTGAAGAGTGGAACAGAAGCAAAAGGACTCATTTAAAGCGAGAGGATATATTTTTTTATCAGGGGAAAGAATCAATCATCATTTTTTGGTAATAACAATGAAATATCCTCCTCCCTCCCACCCATTACTTTTTCTCTGTACGCATAATTACGCTAGCATCTCTCTCTACAAAGATATAACATGCACTTGACCATCATTCTGCAACATCCAAAGACTCAATCGGTTATTGGCCTGAATCGTGTTTTTCGTTACATTTTGTTCCTTTTTGAATCTATTCCATCTTGACTTCAACCAACAAAGCCAGAAAGTTGTTTGCATCGTTGCATCATTTTACTTTCAATTTTTCTCCTATTTTCTTTTTCTACTACTTCTGCTTTCATGTCTCCCTTGGTTCAATACACACAAGCTCACATTCACATCATGGTCAGTGCAAGCAACAGGCATCAATGAGATCCGCCCACCAACACAAAAAAACAATGAAATATATCACTTTACTTATTATATACTCCTCTACTTTATCATTTCAAGTCTCAGTTCTGATTTAGATTCTAGCTTAACTCTCCAGTTGTGTAAAAAACCAATCCACGTTTCCACATTCTTCGAACAAAACAAACGAAAAATATAGAACAGCTCATAATAATTGCTACAAGTAATTCAGATTCAGAGTATATTCAAAACTTGCTCTTTCTTCATTATTGCTTATGACATTTCGACATTATTGTTTGTCCGTGCCTGTGCTGGTGCTACCACTTCTCCTGTCTCTTTTGCATGCTATCCCAATAAACATCTTCAACTCTCCTTTTATTAGCTTTGACTTTTGGTGATGATGATGATGATCATGTTGGCTGGCTGTTTGGTTTACAAAGTAGACTCTAAAGTTACGGTATATCTATGTATCAGATTATTTAACAAAGCAGAAATTCCTTTTAGAGTATATTAATTCCTTTAAAAACCAAAGCAGATAATATGACGAGGAGAATTGGGGATGAGAATGACGACTTGTGGCTTGCCCGAACAGATACAGACATGCATCATCGCATCTTTTTTGGGCTTGGCATGCTTAGCTCCGCAGTTTTCGCTGCTCCTCCGACACAAGGTAAAGAATACCTAGTAGATTGGGGAGAGAGGCGAAGACAATGTTGCTGGCGATGATTACGATGCTGATTATTAGGATGGTTTTCGTTAGGTTTTTATTACATCAACAGCAGCAGAAGCAGCTAGAAAGAACAAGACAAAACAACCTGAGACTTGTCTCAATTTTCATTAAAATAAATTGTTTCCCTTTCATTCCTCACTCTCATCTCTCCTTGCCTTTCGCAGTCTTTAAATCAAATCATTTGAAAATTTGAGTTGAGCAGAGGCTCTGAGTAGGCATATTATATCATCGTTTTGTCTTCTACACACATTTTGAAACATTAGCTTATTATAGGCATATGCATAACCAGGAGCATTATTATTATTACCACTAAACGATTTCAAATCAATTTCGCCTTTTATGTCTTCTTGTCTCATTCGCTGTTTCAAAAATTATGCTGTTCATGCCAATGTTCAGTGCAGGTTTACATGTTACGTAAAAGGGAAAGGCACGGACCATTCCACTTTTTTCAATTCATTTCTTCTCCTCTTCCTCGTATTTGCGTGGTCGCTAACAATAATGTAATTGCCAATACTCAACGGAACAATCATAATAACTAATGCAATTTAAAAAATTTAAATCCTTTCACACTCATCGATTCTGCGGTCATTCCGACAACAATGCATACAACAGCTTATTCCGTTGTTCGTGCGAGACTCAAATCAAAATTTATTCATAAGTTGCATAAAGCTCCTTTAATATTCTCTTTTGAATTGATCAACACAGTGCTTATGATTTTCCATACAATTATCTTGATCACTTATATACCCCTTGTTCTACAGTTCAGCAAGTTCAGTTTCAACTTGGATTTACAATTCATCTCAACAACAAAAATGAGGAAAGTTTTAAAAGTTTGTCACGACAAGGAAGGAAGGTAGGCAGGTAGGTACACGACCAAAAAAATGGAATGCATATTCTAAGATAAAAATGCATGTTCTCTACCAACCCACTTAACTTATTTGTATTATCATCGTAATGTCACGGTGCAATGATTATGATGACGGTGATGCAAGTCACAATTCAAAATGGATAAATTGACAAACAGCAACAATGACAAACGTGTTTGTTCTCACTTGTTATCATCAGCCATCATCATCATGAAAACCATTGCGAATCCAATGTGTCTTGGCTTTTGGCATGTTCTATGGCCACCGTTGTAAAAAAAAGAAGTCCTTACTTCCATCACTCACCATTGCCGATTTTAAAGTGATAAAAAATTCAAGACTGCGTCATAAATGTATAATGATAAATACCTATTTAAACTATATATATGCAAAGCTGACAGATTTAGTAGAGATGTAATAATGAGGATGATGATGATGACAAGGTAAGATAGCAGAAAATATCATGGTTGCAGTAACAGCAGCTTATACAGTTCGTTATTCGTGTCATTTAAAAATTGCTTTTGGCTTTTATCTCTTTTGAAGTCAGAATGAATGGAGAGAAAAAATGCAAATTCAAAGCAGTCATTTTTTAAAGCTATTTTTATAGCTCTGCATAATGAAGAAGCAAACAAGCAAATCATTAAGTATTGTGGAGCGCAATAACAAAAACCAGAAAGGTAAACAATAAAACAAGAAGTATAAATGTATATTCAGCGTTTAAAACTTTGTAGGAAGCGTGTGAGATGTGCTTTTTTGTTGCACTAAATAGACTGCCTCATAAAAACATTATGCAATTTTAAGAGTTTGTTTGTCGACTAAGGCAAAGCGAACCATCAAAACTTCATTATTCATTATTGCTCGTTGTGATGATTAATACATTTATTCGATATTTAGTTTTTGCCTTTTCACCGCACCGACCTCGTTGTCGGTGTGTGTTGTAGTGGTAGTTGATCTTGTCCAAATTGTCAAGTAGTCGTTCGCAGTACCGGGATATGATATTTAAATATTTCATTCAATATGACATGCACGATCAAGTTGAATTACATATATTTTGCTGAGTTGGCCGCTCTCATTATACACGGCTCATATAAAATTGAAATGATGCAATGTACTTGTGCCTCCAAGAGTTCAACTTGACGTGACATTTTCGGCCTTTTGAAACGGTGAAAACCAAGAGTATATGAGAGAGGATGTGGAAGGAAGAGAAAAAATGGAATTTTTCGTTTGATTTTCTGATGATTATGAATTATGACTGTGAGGGCATGCATGCACTACGCTGCACTCATACAAGCATTAAACTTTCTAGTAAGTTGTAATTTGACAGATTCAACTTGGCTTTAATGCTCTCTAATGTAATGAATGAGATTGGGGCGGTCCACACAACTGTCAAAAGTTTTACTTTTTTTTATACTTTGACTGAACTGCGATCCTCTCTTTGTTAAGCACGCGCTCAACTATGTACATATTTTCCAAATACAAAATACTAATATCCCTACATCACCTCTTCACTCATTCATTCAAGAAACAAGTCGCGTGTGTATGTTTATAATCATATGTAAATTGTGAAATAATGGTGACGAGAGAAAAGGGAGGAAAAAACAATATTGGTTTATAATTGGAGTAGTATTTCGTAGTATACACATATCAAATGAAGTATTATGAATAAAAAATGAGCTCAAACGAAAACTTCTTCACGGCTGCATTTTTGAGAATGCACGTTGACTGGGCTTGGTAGTAGTCGAGCAGTCGGCATGTTTCAATAATATTCTCAAGGAAATGGAATGACAGGTGAGAATATAATAAAGTAATGTATATATGTATTTTTAGTCGACTTCTTCCTCATGGTCGACTTCATTATGTCATCATCATTACTCTTGCTATTAAGTGCGTGACTACTTACAAAAGAAAGTGGATTAAAAAACATTGTAATGTTATGTAAGTAATAATAATAACCGAGAGACTTGTATATTTTTATTTGTTCAATGAAAAGTCTTTTCGGCAAATTTTCGGAATGATGTGTTTATCAAGAGAGATTATCAGATTACTTGTCTTAATGACGACAGAAGCACGCATTGACGAAAAACGCTTTTGTTGAGCTAAACATATAATCGTTATATTTCTTATATTTATTAATATGATAATTTGTTTTTTCTCGTGGCTGTTGAAGAAAATGCAAGTTGTTTAGATTGCAACACGTGATAAATAAAAATATCTCTACTAAAAATACACTCTCGTTGACGAAGACGAGAGTACTTCTAATTGACAGACGGATTAATAAAAAGGTAGAGTAGTGAATGCTGAGTGGGGCTGAAGAAATGAAGGTGATTGGGGAAAAAGAAAACTTTGACTAAAATAACTTTGAATTTTTGTGTTCGAACGGCGATACAGCGAGTTCCACCGTGACCGGATAATTATTTGAGTCTGCACGCTCGAGTGACATATGCCCTCTTTGGGAAACTTTTTTCATGCTATTTTTAGACGTAGACGTGCAAGATATTTGATACATGTAAATAAATAATGATACTTGATATTCTTACATTTTTGGGAAAACAAATCGAAAGGCAGTGGGCGTATAATTGGTGACATTGAGTTAGATTTTGTGAATCCCTTGGATTACAGCAAAAGCCTTTTAGAATGAAAGGACCGAAATTAAGGAAATTGTACAAAATAGGAAGTGCGTGGGAACGTCTTCTCCAGGTTTGGAATGTCTATATTTAGCAACAATCAACTGAGATTCACATCTACTTGTTACAAACCAATGCATTCAACTTCTAAAGCTTTGAAACATTTTAACTAAATGTGTTCCATAATTATCTTTAAAGGTCAGCTTTACATGTTTTATAGCTAAACAAAGTTGAACTGGGATTGCTTTTATTGCAAGAAAGAGTTCCTTTGAGGAGGATTTTGCAATGTAAAAGTCCAGAGGTACTTTACCTTGCATGAATGCTACCGAGCGCAAGTTTGGATTTTATTTTAATTAAAAAAGTGTTTATACTTCCACTTTTGACCTTTCATCATTTTACTTCCGTCACGTCAGCAAAATATGTTACCTCATATTTTTTGTGTTTTTTCTGCTTTTCAAATTGCAACAAAAAGTTGAATTTTAAAAAACCTCTTTGCTTCTTCTTTCTTTAATGCAAGGATTCATGTCAATCTTACTTTTTTCTTCCTCTCTTTCTTCAGTCAACCATAAAACTGTTTAATTTTCTAAGGAAAAAGCTTGCAGAAGTCGAAATCTAACTCTTTCAAAGCTAACGGAAAGGTAAATAGACAAGACACTTTTGGTCGTGCTTCAACGAAAATTCAGGTAAGTAAAATTGCAAAGGTATCTCACTCTTTTTGTTAGCATCTTTTTTTTAAATCATTTTTATTTTTTATTAAAACATAAGATGAAAGGAGACAAAATTGAGATTTACTCTGACAGTTATTTAGATAAGAGCATACCTAAATTTTTTGTCTTTGACCGTTTCCGTTGAGTACTGTATAGCTTTTTTTGCATACAAAAGCTGTGAGTTGTTTGGTGTCTATCAAAAGCCTTCATAGCAAAAACAAGTAAAGAGTTTTAATTTAAATTAATTTTTAGCGCTTTTATTCAGTTTTTCACAGAACATTATTGCAGAAGATTGAATGAAAGTTTAAGCATTTAAATTTTGTTAATTTGTAAGGTTGAAGATGAGAAATGGCAACGTGGAATTAGGATGAGATCAAAGCTGTTTCTTCTACAATCTCTAGATGGTGAGATGAGATCCAGTTTATTGCAAATAAATTCACAGTCCAATTCATCTCGCTTACACCTGGACTAAGATTTTGCAATTTATCTTATAGCCTTACACCAAGAGTTACTACTGGACAACAAATTCATTTTGCACCAGGTGACATAAACAAATAAGATGAATTACTTTCTCTATCTCCATAATCGTAAAAGGTTTATGGTCTGCTGCCTACACACGTCTGTATTTGCGTAAGAAGTGAGGTCTCATCCATCCATCATGCTAAATCCGGTGGTAAACAGTCTCTTTTCTGTTTTGTAATTCATGGTAATTTAATTTTCATAAAAAATATCTACACCATCAAAATGTCATGATTCTGTCCAATTCCGGGTGACAAGGAGGAAGAAAAAGACAAATAGAGACAACACTATTTTATTACTTTGCAAAGTGTCGTAGTATTTGTAAGTGTGGGTGTTACGCAAGAGTGGGCGCTATAAAGGTTACTTCAAGATAATATTTACTCTTGGTGCCGTCTCAGCACACTTGTGTTTTTTCTGCTACCTATTCTCTTGCCATTTGACATTTTTATTTTTGTAAATAAATGTTAATCTCGAAGCAAAAGCAAACTCTGTAGAAGGTAGCTTCTCGAAGCATCAATATAATTTCTTATCCAGGTTGTTGTGTTACAAATCAACAGAAACAAATAATACATTCCAGAATGCATAGAAAAAAGTGCAAACCTACACAAGGTTTTCCTTTTCTCCGAGCTGGCGCAAGCTGTCCCTTCTTCTCACTGCCGAGCAGTTTCTCCAGTATAGCTTCCTTTCTATTCTCTCATTTCTTCTTGGGCTGTTCTAGAGCTCACAACAACGAAAGCAGGAGAGAACTTGCGAGAGAAACACATCCTTATATCCAGCAACAAGAGAGAATAGACACTTTATTTCAGTCTAGAGATGAAAGGCAAATAATATGTAGTAACAATGCAAGTGAAATGAAAGGGAACAATATATTTTTGAAAAAGGAATTTACGACGATTTTATGTACTAATGTACACAGCCAGAGAGATGCAAAATATAATGCTAGAGAGCTATCATACGACCCATTATTATTATTGTGAACAAGATGAAATGTGTGTAGACTTGTAGTACAGAGACGCATACAGCTTTAGCAAATAAAAGTGTATGCTTTTGCAGTATGAGCATGCACGCAAGGTATAATATTATTGAATGAAACGCACAATGAAAACTGCTGAGACGAAGGGAGCAACAAACAACATGAGCCGAACATTTTTGGGGTGGTTTTGGACTACGATGTTCTCTGCTAACAAACAAGCTGTGTACAAGAAAACGCATAGTATACTGCCTGTTTTTTAACTTGAAATCTTTTCTGTGTGTGTCTAAACTCTTATATGGCATGGCATTTTGCTTTTGTATGAAAAGTATATGGGGGAAGTTAAGAGCTGTGCTTCAACATCGCTCTGCTATCGCAGCTCGGGAGCAAGACGTAACCACGTTCACGGCTCCCATTCCTCAGTTGGCCGTGCTACTGCACACTTGGTTCACGTCACGTTGAATCGTGAAAAAAATTCTGAACTTTTGGTTTGATAAAGCCTCAACGTTACTCTGCGTATAGCGCGTCGGTGTGTGCTCTGTTTTCGAGGAGAAATTTGCATGGCTTAATCTGTAATCTTCGTGAGGAACCCTTAAGGGCAAGTTATGTACGTACTATATTGCTATAATAATCAATCAGTAAAACATGCATATTTTTATATGCACACTTATTGGCTTAGCTAAAAGTGATTGTTTACTGTTCAACGAGTGAACGGGCAACGTGACATTATTAAGCCGAAACAGTGGCATAAGAAGGAAACTCAAGACGACAGAAATAAAGCTAAGGAGAGCCAAATAAGCTGTATTTCCTTTCCCGTTTGCTTATATTTCAAGGAAAACTAAAGAAGGAATAAGTAATTGAACGGAAACTGGAGAAGAAGAACTGCACATAAAGTGGGAAAATAAGTAGGCATTATAATCCACTGTGTATACTCTCCTATAAACCGTACTTTTATTCAAACAAATTTGATAGAAAAGTAGAACCGGAGACGGATGAAAATCACAAGGAAAAAATATATACAAAGAAATACGACACGACATACTCAAGTCAACAAAGAAAAACACGGATAAAGAAAAGTTTTTACACGTGCATATTTATTTTTATATTTTTGATTCGGTGGCAATTTTTTCCTCTCTTCTTGATTCGGGAAATGAACTCATTGTTTTTACGATCGTCACAACTTTCACTCTATTTGTGCGACAAAAATGCGAGAGTAAGTAACTATAAGTGAGCGAGGAAAAAATAAGTGGAAAATCTATCTGAACAGTGAAACTTTTCTCCTTTACCAAAGCCATACGTACTGTACATAGGACGTTGCATGCATGTTGTCTTTTTTTGCATGTCAGTACGTGTTTTAAATGGACAGTGTGAAAGGAAAGTTGATGGTGGAGAAATTGGGAAAAATAGTGATGAAAAAAGCTATAAAAGTGTGGTGTTAGCACGCAAGCTAGAAAAAAAGTGAAGAGAAAGGTGGAAAAAATTACTACACTTTTACTTTACTCATGTAGTTTTCTCTGGGCTGTATGTGGATTTTGAATTGCCCGGGATTACTGTTGGATTCATTCGAGTAAAAAATAAAGTTTAGCAAAGGCAACTTATTTTTGTGGTCAGTTGTTGTTCCAGAATAACATATCGTGTTCGTTCAGGTTGATGATGTGGATAATGACAAAGTTGGTTTAGTATGCGACGGTTTTCAGGAAAGAGATGGAAAAATAGAGAGAATATGATCAGCACAAAAATCAAAGAGGAGAGCTGAGTAACAAGAGAGTAGTAAAAAATATACCTCGGTTTACTTGATGAGCTGTAATAAACTTTTTCCAGGAAGCAAGTGTCGTAAGACTTTTTTTATGATGATGACGATGTCAATCTAAGAATCAGGTGAAAACTCTTATAAAATATGCAGTAGTGAGTGAATAAGATGCAAAGATATTATTCTACTCTCTCCTTGTGGCAATATTTAACCAAATAATGTTACTACAATATTGGAAGATTTTTTTTATAAATCTGGGTGAAGCCGGAAGCGAAAAATAAATTTCCTGTCTCTGCTTTTGATCGGATTTACGTAAACATTGAGAAATCCATTCAGACAGTTTTTTAGTCTCTGAATCGATTGAAGAGAATTGATTTGTTTGTCAGTGGAGGAAGGAGAGAAAAGAAAAAAAGTTTAATATCCAGTGAGCGACTCTTGTTGAAGGAGGAAACTTTACATGTTTCACTAACAATTTTATTAATATTTTTTCTCGTAGAGAGGAAATAAAGTTGCAAGTGAAAAAAACCCGAGTGTCTAAGAACAAGCGGCGGTTAGAAACTAAAAGAGTTTGCTCTGCTTTTTTAAAGGGAAAGAAATTGTTTCAAAAAATCTTTACCCGGTTTTTCCTGAACTTGAGTGCGTTCCAGCTTGCATGTTAGTTTGAAACGAGTTAAATCCATAATACGAGCGTAATAATAACATACTTTGTATCCATTCTACATCCTCCCTCACACATTCAAGAAAGTTTTTGCGTGCTGCTGTAGAGCAAAGGAACGGCGAAACAACAACTTGTTATTACTATTACCAAGTCATTATACAACAAACAATATATAGCCCATTCCATTGTGTTATTCTTCTGTCTGCTAAAAAGTCCACGTCTTCTTGACAAGTTCTCCATCTCTTCAACTTGAAAGTAAAAAGAATTGAGACTCCAGTGAAATTCTATTGTTTTTTTCTCTCTCAAAAGGATCACAGCTTTGTTCTTGTTGCGAAAAAACAGAGTCGTTATTATAATAAAAGAAATTGTGAGAACCAAAAAAAAAAGTTTTTTATTTTCTAAGTCAAAAAGTCCGAAAGAATTTTGGCTCGTCGAAAGAAAATACAAGACGCTTTGAACTTTATTCACCTCACCCCCGCAGCCGCAGCGAACCGAAAGCGAAAGCGTATCCTGTCCTGCCCTATCTCCATGTCAAGTGGTACACATTTAATCTGACAGTTGGACAAGCTGTGGTATTACAGGAGTATCATTCCTCGTTGCAGAGAGTTTTCAGAGTATTCCTGTCGGCTCTGTTTTTTAACAGGCAAGTCTATAAGCATTTTTGTAAGTGTGTGAGTAGTCGGTGGGAAATGAGAATTTTTTTGCAACTAAATCCCCTTCTTTTAAACTGAGGCAGTATATCTTTAGAGTTGTTGTTTGCTGGCGGTGATACAAGTTTGCTCCGTGTGTGTGTTGATACGATAATGATTATGAAGGTGACCGTGTGAATTTTTTGTTGAAAAACAAAGACAAATGAGAGAACAAGGGTAAGAGTGTGCGCTGGACTTGTTCACTTCTATATTTTTGCGTAATAACCCGGATTTTCAGTTTTTGCACGGAAAGAATCACTGGAGTGGAACAAAGAGATTTATACGGGCATAAAATCCCCGGTGATTGTTTTATTCATGTGTATAATGGTTTAATAAACGAAAATGGTATAATTAACTGGGACGACTCGCTAAATGAAAGAGTGTATTTATAGTGTCTCGTTACTACTACACGAATGGATCCTCATCATCATCAGCAAAATGAGGGAATAGAATGGTCTCTATGCATTTATAGTGTATAAATGGCTATTAGAAGGAATCATATCAAAAACGGAAACAAGAAGGAGCTTACAGAAAGGAAGAGAGCATACAGGACCTCCAGTAGTAGCTGTGTTGTTCATTAAAGGGATTTTTAAGGGGCTTAACACAACACACGGCTTCTTTTTTCCAGAGATCCGGAACAAATCTACATACTCTATATGCATATTAAACAGTTGTTGCTGTTGCATAAGTTGGACTTTCATAAAGAAAGAGAGCATCGAGCACGATAACAATTGCAAATTACTCTGCTTTTCTAGTGGAGAGTTGTTTCAGAGTAGAGTTGAGTTTGGTGGCAGAGGAAATGAAGAAAATTGCACCATTTCAAAAATAACCAGAGAAAAAAAAGTAAGTCACCGACTTTATTTCTATTTACTTCTCTTGAGAATTATTTCGTACAATGTAACAAGAGCTAGGTAGGTATGAAATAAAAGTTTACAACATTTTTCCTCCTAGAGAGCTTAATCGTACAAAAAGACGAAACAATTTTTTTCTTGTGTACAAAAATAATAGAAAGTATTACAGTGATGATGTTTATTAAGTTGAAAGTGTAGTAAAAGGGGAAAAAAAGTGTCGTGACGAGTTTTTTAAAACGCTGAACAAGCAAGCAAAAAACGGAAGGAAGTTTATAAATCTTAATCTTAAAAAGGACTATGACATCACATCCGCATAACCCATTATAAAACAATATCCATTTAGTTTTTTTTCTATTTCACACTACACGCCACAGAAATAAAAAGGTAAGCAAATATAAAATTGGTATTATTTTTTGTGACTTGTAAATTGAATATTATGTGAAAGCCATAAAGGTAAATTTTCAGCAATTTAGAGATAAGCTTGATATAATAAGTTTGTGTAGGAAAAATGCAATGAAATGTGTTTTTCCTTATGTAACAACTAAAAAATTAGCTGAATCCGAAAGTGGGTGAAATGCCTTTTATAACGCCAATTTCCTTATTTACACTTTCTCCACTTTTCATTTGAAGGAATAGAGCGGATGGAAATTGTATGTATGGTTAGATGAGTGGGTAATCCACTTATGTCATCAACGTAAAAACTTTTGGATTCATCTCGTAACACTGTAACCTACTTTTCCTGAAAAAGAAACTGACAAGAATAGAGAGAGAAAAAGCATCTTTACTTAATGTTGTGCGTCAATGCAGCAAAGTCAATTTATAAAATTATATACGTGGTAGGTATACTGATATGCAAAGAGAGATCACACAAATCTATTTTACGGCAATAAACCGCTTACCTTCTTTTTCCCTTGATTGTGTTTCCCTTTTATACCTTCTATATATAGACATATTATATATTTTCCCTGTTCTGCCATAATGAATTACACATGAGGCATCTGCATAGAGTTTGTACACAAGGACGTTTTTAGCTTGCGAGTTGCGAGAGCAAACAAGAGATGAAAATGCAAAAACAAATGTACGGAACGAAAATGGTGAAAGTATAAACAGCAAAAATCTAAAATAACAGCAAAGAATAAAAAAACTTTTCCTTCATGGTTTTTTCCTCCTTACTTCTTTCAAAATATTATTTCTCTTGACAGTTGATATCCTTGAATTAGTCCTCTGAGAAATTGTCCGTCTCTCAGTCTCCTTTCCTCATGAAAAACACACTGAAAGAGTCCAAAGTCCGGAGAATACAGAGAACAGAAAGTGGCTTCAACTGCCATAAACTTGTTCTCCTTTTATTTTTAAGCCTTTTGTGGTTTCATTTTAAGATTGTAAAGCTCCACTTCTCTTCTCATTTCTTTCTCTCCATCATCATCTTCACGAACAGCGGCTTTTCTCCAACGAGAATATTTTCAAATTATAAATAAATAATACCTTTTTGCTCCTTTTCGCGCTCTCTCTCTCTGGAGAAGAGTGTGTCAGGGATGTGGTCGACTGTTGTGCAGAAGAACAAGGAAATGAAATACCACAAGAAGATGCGTTAGCACACACATGCACTGCAGAGAAGATACAAAAACTAAAGCAGAGTATAAAACACACAAACCGCAATATTCATAAGCATTTAAATTATATGATTCCCAAGTTTTTCTTCCTCCAGAGGGGGAAAGGTAAATACTGCCAGAACTGCAGATGTATCGCTCAAGAGAATAATATGGAGAGAAATTGTAGGTGGTACTTTCCATGTGTAGGTCTCGTTTTTCTCTTATTGTTATTTTTATTAAATAAGATGAAGCTGCACACACAAAGTGGTCTTGCCAGTGGTTGAGTTTAACTTGGCTTACTACATTTTCTAAACTCCTTGATGATGATTTCACGCTCCAATTCCCATTTTCCACTTGCCATCCGACCGAAAACTTAAAACTAAAAATGAATGAGAGAAAACAAAGAAAAGTCTCTTGTGTGTGTGACGATGATGATTATTATGTTTGCCGAAGAACTAATCAAAACTGAAAAATTTTCACTGGTGTATGATGAAGATACGGGGGCTTGTAGACCGGAAGGAGAAATTGTTATTTATACAAGTCCAGTGTCAGTGTAGCTGTAGAATGAGAAACCGAGAAGAATAGAGTTTTCAAAGTGAAGTCTTAAGGGAGAAAAGAGCAAGTTATAAAACAAACAGCGTCAAGAGAAACGAGAGAAAATGGTTGTTAATACCACTTGATTCCGTAGACTTTTGTATGGCGAGAGCATATCTACTTAACTACTTGGAAGGAAAGTGGGCTGAAAAGAAAAGAATTCTTGATGAAGAAGGTTCCTCTAATGCCATTTCTCCTTCCTCTTTGCAGTTGAAGTTCTTTAATTCTACTAATTGTCATGCAAGTTTAGTATGTAGAGCGTGAATGAGATGGATATTCATTTTAAGATAGTAAATACAATTTATAGAGTTGTGTAACTACTTCCATTGGTGTTTTGTCGGTGCTCAAGTGTTGGATCACAAAAATGTCGAAATCGATTTAGGTATAAGCACACTGGAGTCAAAATTTATATGGCTTGTATTGTTAAGTTTATTCACCTGAAATGTTTCGCTTTACATATATGCGGTTGTATTGCTGTACCCTCAAATGAGTATTTCTTTAAGAAATCCTTTTCCAAGAAAAGCAATATCGCATACCATAGACAAAATATTGTTTTTTACTTCACGTCTGCTTTTTTCTTTGTTAGAATTGTTGCTTTTTATGAAAACCATGAGTGAATATACATACTCCTACTATTCATATTTGTACATACTTCATTTATTTCCTTCGGCAATCATTCATTTTTTATTTATTTATTTGATGTGTCTTGTGTGCTTCTTTGCAGGTATTTGTAATGTTTCTAGTTTTCTTTCTAGTGCCTAATTTTTTCTGTTATGGCTTATAGAAAGGAAAATGAATGTTTTAGGAAGAAAAAATGTGTTTTATTTGTCGTGGTGCGAGAGAATAGTGTAGCCGTGTGTGTTTGTTGTGTTTTGTTTGTCTGAGGAAGATGATAAATGACGGTATGAATTGGCCAATCAATGTTACTGTCTTGCGAGTGCTCTGCGTGTTCAGTTTTCTGCCAGGAGTGCCTTGCTGCTTGTAAGACATGCTAAGAAACAGTTGTGGTTGTTATTGCTTCTTTTTTTCATGTTCGAGATGTTCCATAGTTGGATGTGCTTCATAGAGATTGTGGATGATAGATGTATAGGGTGGCCCCCTGTGGACGCTCATGACAAGTCTCTCGGAAACATATTCATCTTTGTTCTCTTGCCGTTGATCATCCTCTCTTTTTGCACGCACTATATCCACACACACAAACTGTGCTAGACTTAACGAATATCTATTTTAGTGCGCTATGGAATAATCGCATGAAATTTTTTGGGAATGAATAAATATCCTAGTTTATTACTATATTTGCAACCGTGACCTTACCTTTGGAATTTGGCCACCTCAAAAATATTTCAATAAAATTGCTTTGTTATTTCTATTAAAGCTTTATAGTAATCAATATGCCAGCTAGTTCAACAAACCAATATATATTGCGTTATGCACTTTGTCACGGTTTATTGGAAAACCAATAAAAGTAGACATGCCAGAATTATCATAAATAATAAATTTTATGATGTATTGACCTTATTGATCCAATGTCACACGTTTAATGGCAAAATATTACAATAAAAAATTGCATAAAAATTGTAATATATTTAGGATTTTGACACATATTTTATGCAAATAGGTAAGCGTGCTTCGATATGATCTTAGACCCTTGCCGTGAACCAGAGTTGCGCATCTTACGAGAAAGATGAGTCAATAAAATACAACAAATGGTAATTTATGCCTGTACCATTGCAAGGATCCCCATAATCAAAATCATCATCCTTTCTGATTTATTGATTTTTTCTCCCATTTTTCCTTCTCATCTACTTTTTATGTCAAATTGCCGATATCAAATTGCATAATAATAATGATGCTTGTTTTGCTGCTCACTTTCCATATCATTTGTTGCGCATATCATTATCAGTGCATTACCACACATTCGTAATGTTCCCCATTATTATCATTGAGCCATGATGAACGTGTCAGTGGTAGACTCACGAATTATACATTTTTCTTATCGGCAGACATCATACAACATAAAAAAACTCTAGAGAATTCACTTTTCTTATTGACACCGAATACAAACCACGATAAAATTGTAGTTTGATCATAAAGTACATTGCTTCTTTTGATGTTTGTTTGCACAACACTAAAACGCTTCAGTTCACAAAAAATCACTTTTTATCTTCTCCTGATTGATTTTTTGCATACAAGTATTAGCCTACCATCCGTGATTCCTTCCTTTTTGCATGCTTATGATTGTTGTTTTCAATTAAGTAGATGTCTTGTACTACAAGATTGAAGCAAGGAAAAAGATGAATGCTCCCCTTGATCTTCTTCTTGTTGAGTTGAGTGCTGTATGTGTTACGTGAATATATACTCCCTTTCCTCTGTCTGGTTGACTTTGAAGAAATCAATGCTGTTTTTTACTCATGCACCTTCTTTCACAGTGTAAAAAATGATGACTCAGAGTATTAAAACAAAAGGGGTTTTTTCAAGTACTATATATAATGTATAAAAATGAAACCCTGTCTTCTTGATGGGTCTCGTATGCCATTAAAGCTTTAATAGTACATGCTTATGTTGTGGTGGGCGTATAATATCTTTGATGGTTTGGTTGTTTCATTTTTCTAAAAAAAATGGAAAAAAATGATACATTGTGGAATGAAGCCACGCTTTAATACGCTATTAACTCCCTTTTGATCAAAGAATACATGCTCTATATTTTTTCAATAAAGGATAGTCTCATTTTCATGGCATTCCGCCCTTTTTCACTTAACAAAAAACAAGCAATGGCAGCAATAATGACGAAGGACATGGTTTGCTGATTTCCACTCGATCCTCTCTCTCTCTCTCATCGTCAACCACTTTTGTTTCAGCTGAGTTGACTCTGTAGTTGTCATTGTCATTATATTACAGCTGCTGTGCTGCTGATGATGATGCAAGAACAAAAATGAATTTAATGAGAATGACCCCATCTCCTTGTGTGTAGTGATCCAATCCTAAAATGTATTCAACGAAGCGAAGGAAAATAATCCACTTGAGAATGACTCTTCTCCTCCACATTCATACATATAATATGTCGAGAGAGAACTTGTTGATAATGAAATAGAAAATACCCGCTGTTCCATTTCTCCTCCATCCACTCCACTTCATTTTAGGGTTGGATACCTACCAAAAAGTAAAACTCTTTGATTACTTTGCTGTGAGTAAAATTGAATTGAATGAGAGTTGAGTACAGAGTATCCAACGAGCTTTCTTCTCATCACGCATCACGCACGTATGCGTCGAGTCGATAAATAGGTAAAGTGGTGGTGATGATGACACAAGAGTTGTAGTAGGGATCTTGTGATATTTTCAAGAGGATTCATGGAGGATTTATATTTATTTATTTTTTTATCATCAGAGGAACAATGCCAATCTATTTGGCATTAAAAACTCTGAAGATGATGATTGTTTTTTGGAGGGTTGAGCAAGTTTGCTAGGCCAGAGAGGAAGGGTGGATGGGTTGCTATAATAATGTTAAATGGTTTAAAGAAAAAAAGAGAGGCAAAGTTGAGAAATTCTTTCATCGTGATGTGTTGCACCATTGCATCTCTTGAGGAGAGTCGAGTAGCACCGCACGAGCTGAAGAAGAAAAGAAGAATAATGTAAAGAGGGTGGAAATCGCCTCTTAATCCTTTCTGAATTGGTTTCCATTAAAAAATATAATTTTCTATACACATTCATTTATTTTGAAAGATGTGTATGTTTGCATTGCATTGTACCCATACAGATTTCGCCGCAAATCTTTTCTTCACACTCTTCTCCTCCTCCTCCTCTTTATGCCTGACAAACAACCGAAAAGAGCGGCTGTGTTGGAAGGAAGGAGGGTGTAGTTTGCGGTGGTGCCTCTTTATTTTCATTCATTCAATATTATTTATTTAAGCACTTTTATTTCTAAACTAGTGAAAGTTTTTCCGTTTTTCATGGAAAATGTGTTAAGAGATTTAAATTCGTTCTTTAAAGGAATCTCCGTTGGGAATTTTCGTGGGGAAAATGCGGAAGGAAAAGGGATGATGATTTTGATGCAGTTGAGGAGGAATGTATAAAAAATAAATGAACTTTTTTTTACTAAGTTTTGAAAATCATTATTTATTCCTTATCGTATTTCCATTCAGCTCTGTGGCTGGCTTGGTTTACTCAGTTAACGCTCTTAGTATCTCACTGAAGAAAAACAACGTTAAATGCAAAATGAGGAAAACCGAATAACTTTTTTAAGCCGCTTCTGCATTTTATCTCTGGTGGGAATTGGGGATACGAATGGTAATGTTGCTGGTGCATTTTTCTCTCTGTTTCAAGGACTTTGTTATCCACTTTTTCAATCGCATTCACACAAGAAGATGCATCCTAGTGCATTTCTCATCAAAGATGCAGGTATTTGACTGATGTGTGTATGGAGTTTCTACTCTGTAATTCCGCTGCTGCGGTCCCTTTTCGAATGTTAAGCGCATTACGAATCAAGATGATGAGAAGAGTCGCCTGTTTCGTTTACGGTTGACATTCGTCCTCCTAAAGTGTCTAGAGAAAGAAAGACAGACAGATGGGAAGAGAAAATAAATATTCTACTTATTTTTATTTCACTTTCATCCGGTTTTCTATAAACTTTCACATCGTCATACAGCATGGAAGCATGTAATGCAAAAGTGCGTGCAAGTATAATATATGGGCACATGAATGAGAAAAGTACTTATGGAGGTATACTCATTTCCTTCCAGGAATGTAGCTATAAAAGTTTGTTTCCTTTTTCCTCTTTCTGCTCCTCGCGTCTTTTATTCAATACAAAAAAAATTCTCCTCTTCTCCTAATCCTTTTGAATGTCAAGTTATTTGTAAATGGAGAAGTGATGAAAAGAAAGAGACGTCGTGAGCCAGAGAAAGAGAGCGAAATAAATGCTGGGCTTTTCTCTCGACTTGGCTTTCTCTCATCGCATCAGCAGCCGAACAAGTTGTAACTAAGCTTTTTAGGGATAAAATTGAAATGCACGCATGCAGGGATGCATAAAAATGGAGAGTATATATCTACCTAAGTGGAGGACGACACGACAGTAATGATGAGGAGGAGAAGGAGGACGACGATGACTACGACGAGACAAAAACTACAAGGATACAAAATAAGTATGCAGGATGATGATGGGAGTCTTCTTGATGAAAATGATGATGAGGAGAAGGACGATCATGATGATGATGTGATGAAGGTTCGTTAGCTGCTCTTCTGGAGATGCTCTTCCCTTTCATTTTACTGCAGAATGGCTGCCAAGACAAGTACCCTGAGAGAGAGAAAAAAAAAGTTTTTCATCTGGATGCCTCCATCGAGATTATACAGGACAAAGAGACAAGAGGCTTTGCCATCTCAGCCTACATTCTACATATTATTATAGAGCTCCTCTCGTCGTCGTCTTCTTCTCATCATTATCAATGGGAACGACATTGTAAGCATATACTCCAGGATGATCGTGATTATAAGGCAATATAACTACTTTATAGATATTTGAAACGAGAAAGCTCTGTATTTTATTCAACTTGACTATAAAATATGCCAAACAACTTTGGCAAATTAAAGCGGATTTCGTAAATTTACTACTCGTCGTTCTCCTGGTAGCTGTTGTTGTTGTTGCTACTTCTGCTGCTGTAGTCAAACTAACAAGGAGACGAGACGGAGAAGTGAAGGAGAAATTGAAACATAAGCCAAAAACAAGAGAGAGAGAGAAAGCTGTGTTTTTGTGCAGTTGCCGCTGCCTTTGCTGGGTTCCCTTATCGTTCGTTTGAAACGAGAGAGAGAGAAGTAAAAGAAGTGAAGTGAAAGTATTTATTTATTATTTCGGATTTATTATTATATCACATCACGCAACAAGAATTTATATGGAACGCTGAATATTGAATAAACATACATTGTAACTGTGTGTATGCTTTCTCTACTCATTCAATTATTTGGAGGAACGAAGCCGTATAGATGAGTGAAGAAAAAAAGAAAATATGTCTGTTTGCTGTGTACGACGACATGTCGGCTGACTGGAAAAGTCTGTTGGCGATAATATGATGGAACTCTGAAGTGGAGCTGAGCGAAAATAGGATGATGATTGGGAGAGGAGTAAAGACAGCAAAACGAGAGAAAGAAAATGGCAGAAAAGCAAATAAAATTAAATAACAAGTGCTTCCATAATAATTTCCTTTTTTAGGAGATAGATAGGGAAAAGGTCTCCATAAACACATGCGTACATATAGCCCCACTTCCATACAATTCTGACCCTCAAAGAAATCGCTTACGTTTATCACAAATACGAATAGTGAAATATGGAAAACTGGAAAACCTCATAGTTGCAAGAAACAGACGGATCAATAAAAACTTTACACACGCTATTCCATCATGAATGTGCACTTTTGGTGCTATATTACGTTTGCCTTCTCCCTCGTTTCAGTTTGAGAGTGGCACGCATAAAAACAGCAAAAGTAGTAAAATTGTAGAGACGGAAAGATAATGTTCTTATTGGTTTGCAGGGGTAATTAAGCATCGGCATTTATAACAATTATATAATGAAACCTAATTTCCTCCTACGGTTTTATGATTATGACTATGACGTAATCAATATACCTACCTACGCTACTAGAAATAAATTACCGATGGCAAAACAACTTTAAACCTGGAGCAGCTGAAGTACATAGTTGACAGTGAATGAGAAAATGAATAAATTATAAAACCTCACTCCTTTTTTTCTACTCTGCTTACTCTCAAGAAGATTCCTCAAATTTTTCCTTAAAATAAGTATTCCTCGAAATCAACTTGTCACAAGCATAAAAGGAGAATAAAAGTGAAAAAATCTTCTGAATATCTGAAGAATTCGTGCAAAGAAAGTTTTCCGGTAGTTCCTGTTATCGAACACGGATAAAAGGGAGCATTTCTTAGGTTTTGGTAAAGAATAGTTTTTTTCTTTTGTAGTATTTTTGTTTGTTTTTAAATTTTCCACATCAATATGAAAAGTAAATGTGGAGGAGCACGCACATTCCCAAGTACACACACAAGACTCGAGGCACATGTAAACTGTCTAAAGTACCTCTAGTAGCTCTTATTCCTTCTTCGAAAAGTCATGTCAAAAAAGCACATTAGTATATTTACATAAAAGATGAACTATCATCATCATGAGAGGAGACTACAAAGGAAACGAAAATATTATTTAGAATAGAAGAATAAAAGGAGAAGAAGATGTTTGCATTCAAAAATTGGCTTTAGGGGAAATGTTGATACACTTTAGAGTAATAATAATTTGATATCCTTAGAATCGTTCTTTGACTCCACAGCGTTCATTCGTGTGCGTCTGCCAAGCTGTAGTAATCATGTGCGCACGTGAGCATACAATAAAGAACACGTAATCCTCCACTCCACCTCCTCCTCCTCTGCAAAAAGAAGCATCACAACACAACTGTCTGTGTGGAGGAAATTTAATACTTCTTATTATTTTGTTTCCTTTTTGTTCTTCTCGCCATCAACCATCATCATCTGCATAAAAGACACGCTCACACAATAAGCTTTACATTTTACTGCTCAATGTGCCAGCCTCCTTTCTACTAAATACTACGTGTGTATCCTCCGGCACTTCTTCACATACAAAAATTATCATCTTGCTTGTTATTTTTCATTTTCCTAATTCCCCAGCAAGAAGAAATGGTACGTATGTAGTTGACACAAAAAAAAACTGCGAAGAGCGGGAAAACATTCTGCTGTAGTAAGAGTATAAGCTCAACTCAAAAAACTGTACGTGCTTTTCACCAGTCTTGTTGACTATGAAATCCTTCCTTTTCCCTCCCGTAACGTTGACCTTAGCATCTCAAAATATACTTTATCGTAGAATAATGATAACAAAGTTTGCATCTAAGCATACATCCAGTTGATCTGGCACACTGCCTGCGTTCCTTTGTGCTTTGTGTTTAATTTTGCGGTTTTCTCTCAACGTTCACTGGTGTACACACTGCCGATCTCGACCTCTTTAGTAGCTTGGAGAAAATTTCCCCAAAAAGATGCTCATCCTCATCAGAAGATGAAAAAGAAGAAGGAGATGAAGAAAACCACAACGAAGCTCTAAGCAAGTTTAGGTACGGCGTACCTGCCTATGTACACGAGCAAATTATTAGATATACAAGGTCAACACAATGTTTCAAGTGGACGTAGAATTTTTCTCTTTTAAAGTGAATGCACAAAAATACCTAATACTTAAGGATAAGGTGGAAAAGCCCATCACTGTTTGAATTTAGGAGATTCTTGTAATAATCTTAAGCAAAGTCTTGCATCTTTTAAGGCATCAGCGGTGGTGGTATCGGTGATGATGGTCGTGGTATGGTCGTGGTGGCGGTATCCTGTTCCACTGTACCTACTCATTACCGTTTCTTCCTCTCTCGTCCCCATCTCTCTTGCTCTCACCACTCTCTTCTGCGGCAGGAATATCACAAACACTCGAAACCAGAGTGGAGAGATGTTTCATGCCCAGCAGCTCTTTAAAATACAAACTAAACTAGGACACGTAGTTACAACGGACAGAGGATAACTGCAAGCATGTTTGTGTGTACATTCTCTTATTATATATTTATGTTGCAAGTCATCATTTATAATATTTGGTTTTGTTGTGCTATCAACCCGGCGGGGCATGTCCTTCCCAAGCGCCACTACTACAACCGTTTTGTTTTCCTCCAGGAGAAAAATGTCACAAAAGGTTTATGCCTTACATTAGCTAGAGCCACACCAAATAAGCATCATAGTGACATCGCAACATTCCCACCACCGTCACTGCAGCTGTAATAAACCACCGCATGCTTGTCATGCAACCAGGTATAGGTAGTTCTAGTAGTACATAGGGCATATTGGTGAGACAGCATCATAATCCTCGCAAAAGCTGCTAAAAAATCTCAACTTTTTTCTTTCCGATTCTGACCACACTACCGATGTCACGTAGTAAAAGTGGGCAGCGAGTCTCTTTCACATACAAAATCACAAGAAAATAATTCCTCTTGCGTAAGTACAGCAAATCTTTGCTTCAAGGTGCTATTAAAAGTGCTTATGTACGCAATGTAAGGACTTCTTAAAAAATGATTTTTTTTTCATATCCTCCCCTTTTTTATTACTGCCCACAGTGAAGATCTAAAAACAAACTTTTGTTACAGATACGTCCATCATTCATTTCAGAAGGCTCATTTTGTCTGTTTGTTTTCATGTGGCAGTGGTGGTGTGCCATTGTCCATTGCCATCATCCGATCCCCATTTCAAATTCCTTCGCATGCCTTTCAAAGAATACCCACTAATCCCTATTGTTGTAGAGTGGTAGGCAGTGCAGTGGTTTGTCCATCATTATATCCTCACATCGACTACATACCGACAAGAACGACATGCTGGTATTTCTGTGCAGTTTGCTCTGGCATTACGACAGTATCTGGTAGCGTGTAAAATGTAGGAAAGTAATAATTTATTTTGACTACGACGACAGTGATGATGATGGTGATGGCGATGATGATGATACTCCACTTTTGTTGTAGTAAAGGGGGCGGATCGATAAATATGTTACTTTTATGATGATGATGATGTTCACTCACTTCTTCAGTGTAGCAGAAGCTCAGTAAAGCTGACAGATAGGCTGATATAATAAACCCATATATCACGCCAGCACCATACCACCTCGATATAATATCCCTTGCCACTCACTCACTACCTCAGAGAAACAAACGATAAAAGTAAGGTGGTGTTGATAGTAAAGTAGTGACATGTAACTAGGCGGTTCGCTCGTGTTTTGTGTGAGGTGCCCTACATGGCTTTTGTTTTATACTTTGCCTCTGTTTGTTACATCATGTTTTTCCCTTCTCCTATTTTTCACAAGAGAGATGAGGATAAAACAAAAGGAAGACACACACTCTCTCTCTCTTACTCTTTCATATCTTCTTTGAAGGCATACACAAATGCATATAGACAGCCAGAGAGAGAGATGGATGTACACAAAGGAAAAGCTCAAGTGGATGATGGGATGACGGTTGTTGAAACAACCACTGCAATACTACTGCTAAGTTGCTACTTGTCTTCTCATCTTCTCTGTTTGTTTTTTGGTTCAGAGCGGACGACCAGAAAGACTTGAGATAGAAAAAAACTTTTTTCTTTGCAAACATTCATCAATGATGATGATGATGTATGATTTACAAAACAAAATATGTAATAGCTAACAAGAGGGTCTTCCTTAAATCACACCTTGAAGCGATCCCAAATTTTTAACACTTTTTTTACAGCCAAAGGAAAGGAATATATATGATGAAGCAAATCAAAAAAGGGTTATAAGGGAAAATAGGCGGTGACGACTACGACGATCGTGATTGTGTGATGGTAAATGGATTGTTCTCTGAAGGTATTCGTATAGAGAGAGAATAGAGCTGAGCAGAAATGTACATTATGTTCGTAATGATTTCTTTGGAGAATGGATTTGGCTGTGCTGCTGGCTGGCCAACTGATTTTCTTCAATTCCAGTCCAGTGACGATCATGATGATGGCAAACAAGGTACATATGTGTACATATCTACTTATGTAATATCCTATCTTTCAAAAACAAATCCGATCCGCCTTCGCTCTTTTTTGAGAGAAGAGGAAGAAAAATAGATATTGAAGGAGTGAACGATGAGCAGCGTGATGGCAGGATATATATTTTATTGCTGGAAGCTACTACAAGGGATGGTCGACGGCCACCAAAAACTTCTCTTTTGGCTCGGCTTGTTCAATAACACTCGCTACAGTTACGGATTTTTGCTCTCTCATGTCTGCTGACTCACTCTTCTCTCTTGGACAAACAGGTCAGCTGTTTGTCCAGCAGCAGCTGAGTTTGCTGGAGATTCTCTGGAACTGGAAACGAAATAAAAAGTTGAATCAATATAATCCATCCATAATGCTCTGTAAATGTTTACCCAATTCTTCTATCTCAAACATCAGCACTTGAAACCGTTTCTCAACAGATTTTCAACCCATCATCATACTTCTCATAGAAGAAGGAAAAGACAGAAAAAACTCCAGAGCCAGTCTCGTATTATGAGAGGATGATGCCATTTTGAAATAATAATGATTTGTAACGACGGAGTAGCTGCGGATGAAAAAAATATCCATGTACATTTTTTCTTGTCTAGTGCTCAGAGAAAAGGAGGTAGTGGATTTTGACATTTCAGAGCCACTTTTCCCGTTTCCTTCAATTTTTTCATAGTTAAAAAGGAAGGAAGTCAGTTTACTAGGGAAAGACACTACATGTAAGGTTTTGCCTGGAGTTATCCACCGTGAAATTGCTCCGAGACAGAAAAAAATACCACACAACTCTAACAAATTCTCTGGGAACCATCCCTTTCTCTTTTTTATTTTTCTAAACTTGCCTTTACCCAACTTAAACTCCATGAGTTCACTGCAGCAGCGGATAAAGTGCATCACTAGATATTTTAACTCCTTGTATGTATATTTATCTACCCCAGTCGTCTGTATACCTTGCACTTCATCTGATTGCTTGCAAACAAACAAGAACTTACTACTTCCTGAGAGAAAAAAACCTTCCAAAGTGAAGCAAACTATCAAAAAAAGAAAGCAAGCCATTTTTTATTTTTTCCAAGGGAAAAAAACGCAGAATATAAGCAAAAGTAGATGTTGTGTCTGATGTATAGGTACACACAATTTTCCACGGGTGATTGCTACTCTTCCTGTAACCGTCCTGTGCAGTAATGCAAACAAAAACATACATAAAGTTTTCCTTATGGGAAGACATAAAGAGTTAAAACTGTATCTACATATTATGCCCAAGTACAAGTAGACAATTTTCCTGGAAAGAATTCAACCAGACAGAATATTATACAGATATTGACGTGCCTTGCACCATCATCATTATCATTGCCATTCTACCTCCATTTATTTCTCTTTCGTGCTTCTGCATAAGCATACATGCATTTCAAGAACAGACTTTCATACTTTTTTCAAGTAGAGAGGAGATAGGGATGGATAAAAAGCTAAAGGATATCATCATGATCCTTCTCCTCCTACTCGTGCCCAACACTACCACACAAAAGCATACACTCAGAGTGTGTGTTGCTCATTCAAAAGGCAAAAAGGAGGAAAGACGAAGAGTATCAGGGAAGGAAAGAAAAAAAATGGAAAAAGTCGATAAAGGGCAGACAAGATGCATAATTTATGCTGGCCATAATTTGCTTTTTCCTCCATCGCCATCATCATCATCCCAGGTTGTAGTCCTCCGAGAGGGAAATTGTACAGCTTGGAGGTAGGTTCACGTTGTAAGGTCGACTCCACCAAAAATATAGAGAATATCAAGGGAACTCATAGGATAAGTATAGGGGGTACAGATAATAGTGGGGAAAAGATGGAACTGCATAAAAGAGAAATTAGAATGGGATACACGAGCGCAAACTATATACACCTCAAAACATATTGTATGTAGCTTGGCATACCCATTGGGCCTATTTTTTAATTCATGTCGTTTTGTAAGTTGGAATTGTACTAGCTCGTTGAATGGTAGTTAGTTAGTTGTGGAGGTGGTAGTGGATTTGGAGAAAAAAGAACAAATTACAAGAACTCTTTGAATGTTCTGCTGCTGCTGCTGCTGCTGACTGGTGTGGTTGCGGTGGTACGAACTAGACCATGCCAGGTAGAGTTTAAATGTATGCTTGCATAATAATATTAACTGGTAGCACGAGGCACAAAAGCACACACATACGTGCAATCAAAAATGCATATCAGCAGCAGCTGGAAATAGCATGATGACTAGGGTACTGCCGGATGTGAAAGTTTTTGTGGTGCACACAGGTGAATACACTCAATGCTGACTCCTATGGTGAAGAGAAAAAGCCATGAACATGCAAATTTTTCTGAAAAGTTTTTTCCTACTTTTTTGTGAAAGGAAAAAGGTATGAAAATAATGAACGACATTATTTGTATGGTGTTGTATTGGATTTTGTAGTCGTGGTGGTACCTACATAGTATGGTGGCATGCGAATGCGATTAGTAGCGTAGGATAAATTACGAGAGGTAATGGATATGCTCGTTCAGTATTAAAAATGAAATAATGGAATAAAAATATACATTATATGGTGGCAGATTATACACTGTTGATAAAACCATATTTGTAATTCTTATTTCTACTTGTTTTCTCTCTCTTGATGTTGCATGTCTGATGATGCTTGATGCATGGAATGCATGCATGCATACCTGGTTATGATATATTTACGTCGTATTTTACGAGAAAGTGGTGGAGAGAGACATGAATAACATGGGAAATGACACTATCTCAACTTAATTGCTGGATGGAGTGGCACAGAGTTTTATGAGGAATAAGAGTTCTCACTTGACTTACTCGAGCAAATGAGTGGGAATGAGAATTGAATGAGGAAGTGGCTGAATGGATGAGTTACGTGAGCTATAATTCACCAAAAACAGAGGAATGAATGTGATGGCAAAAAAATTAAATGTGTTTTTGCGGGGGTTTGCACATGAAAAAAAAAATGAAAGTGTTCACCCAAGCGAGCTCTTTTTTTCTGGGCCATTGTGTCAGGAAATGAAAATGGAAAGCAAATAGAGATAACATTACAGATTTTTAACCTGCTTTTATAATTTTTGTGAAGGTGGGATAAAGAGAAAGAGAAAAGGGGAAAATTCATGAGTACACACATGCACACACCAGTATGTCTCCCCGTTTGCGAGTCAAGTGAGAGTCTCGTTTTTTCTGTGGTTTTATTGTCGATGACGTTATTGCTGTTGTAGAACACGGGGAAATGCTGTGAGATTAGTTGTAAGTCGAGTGGTGAGTATAATATTATGTTAGTGCTCGGCGAAAATGTCGAATTCTCTATTTTAGTAGTAGCATGAACTCACTGAGCAAACAATAATAATTTCTCTGTACACTTTTGTGGGTTTTTCAACAATCGTAATGATTGAACAAAAGCGCTGCTGTGAGAACGAGAATGCCTACATGTACGAGAGGGGAAAGAGACAAGAGGGAAAGTGAATCAGATATTTTATTGGGTGGTGCACACATAACAGCAGCCACCACAACTAGAACAGACCACCATGCCACCATCGGCAGATTCCTGGCTGTTTTTGTCTTTTCCACGAATTCACAACAGGACAGAACACACACAACAAACTTTTTATGGGATTAGTGAAATGGCAACATGCATGTTGTGTCCTTATATGGGAATGAGCACGGAGCATCACAGGGTGCCATGATGTGTACAAGCATGGCAAATTCGAGATGATAGTATTTTTTGCTATGCTGGCGAATATCAGAGAATCACAACAAGCAAAACGGGATATTAATGGGTCCAGAGAGACATGAATGAAGTGGTAAACTTACTCCTCACTTGACTGAAAAAACGTGAAAACAAACAACCAGCTTATGTAGAGGGCATATAATATGATCGCTATCATCATCGTCACTCGTCTCGTCTCCCCCGGTTTTTTTGGTTCGCCGATTTGTATTTCTGCAATGTGGAGTGACTGTTTCCATTAATAGAACATGATGAGATGTAAAATTCATGGAGAAAATGTGCCGTCACCCGTTCCCATTATTGCATAAGTAGAGTATATTTTATGTATGGTTACTAGCTTCTTACTAGTCTACTTTCATGTTTTTTTGGGCAACAGGGCCCAAGGTGCAGGGAAAGAGAAATCGATACCAGATCTCACGCTTTTGAGTGAAGTGAAAGACTCCAACTTTAGCACAAAGTTTTGGGTACATAATACATGAAGCAATTATTATTATATCAGCAAGCTTTTTTCAATGGTGATAAAGAGATTTGAAAAAGGGGAAAGGGTTTATCAGGTTCTTAGTTGAAAGTTTTTTTTTGGTTTACGGCAATGTCGTGCATTTCTGCTTTTCAAGAGCGCTTTTATTTATGATGAAAGTGGGGAATTTTGAGTTGACGTGAAATGCGACGATGATGGTGGCGATATGAGTTATTATTTTACATTTAAACTATAATATTTATGCGTTTACCTTGCCCGAAATTCTTATTGTTATTAGTGTGCTTTATGCAAACATAGTCTAATATGTAATGTATGTACTTATATATTTATATGATTATTATTATTTCCTTTGATAATTACTCAAGTCACAACACACTGAACATTTAGAATGGTGTATATAATGGTATAAAATATGAGCTCGTTATGATTTTTTTTACATCTTAATTTTTCGTGCGTGATGATAATACAAAATGTTTTGTGAACGTAGCCGTATGTATATGCGCATGACAGCTTGAGCAAGTTCAAGTGGATCAAACCATTCTACTCATTATTATGCCCGCCATACATAATAATAAATATTATAATAAATTTACTGTAATGTGTAAATCACCGAATTATACAAACGCTTTGTAAAAGGGTTAAGTTGGCAATACATTCAAATCATAAATTCTCAAGCCGAAAGTAGAGAAAGTTGGGGTTCGGTTATTGTTGCTTAAATTGCAACTTAATCAATTAGCCCATTTCTTACGATTTATTCTCAATGACGGCACAATGTTTTTATAGGTTAATTTTTTGGTACATGCATGACGCAATAGTTTAGCTTTCTTTATCTTTCCCTGCCCAATTTTATTTTCATAACAATAACCCATTTATTATTGAAGTAAGTGTATCAGATTGTGACAAATCCAAATTCTCTTTTCCTTTCCGTTCTTCTCTATTTCCATTAATATCATTGTTTTGAGTGGTGTGCAAATAGAAAAAGTGGTAAAAATCCCATTTCAGATTACATTTTTTCCCTTTTTATACAATCCACATCTTGCAAAAGTAACTGGCAAATGATGACGATCAAGATTAGGATAACGATATGAACCTCGAGAAAACATGAACAGTTACTCACTCGAAAAAAAATGCTAGAAAAAATGTAATTCATATGATTACGCAAAAAATCCTTTTATGTCCATGAAAAGCATAACATTTTCAGGAAAAACCAACAAAACGGCCACTTTCATACTTTTTCATCGTTTTCGTCTGAAAGTATTATACAAACAGAGAGAAAAGGACAGAAAATACAAAGCAAGATTTTTATCTTATCGCAATTTTCCATCATCGTATCGTCATCATCGTCGTCCTCACAAAATATTATTTTTCCTTCTCATTCTCGGTCCCTCTGTCTAAACAACGCAAACTCAACTGTCACGACTCACTCAACTCAAAACAGCGAAAGTAAACATGCAAAAAGAATGAAGAGGTATAGGAAAACGGCAATACTATTAAGTTTTTTTGCTGGATTGCTTATGTAACTGGGGGAAATATGAAGAAAAAAATGCAAAAGTTTCTCTTCCTTTTTTCCTCCTCCACATTATTAGATCAATTTAGTATGGAGGTACTGGCACACCACCACAATCGTAATAACAACAACAACAAGAGAAAATATAGGCGGAAAACTACACAATATCGACGTAGTTGACGACAACGTGGAAAAAATGGCGAGAGAAAGTCATTTTCATGACATAACCATATTTACGATGTGTGTTCGTGTATTTTGCATGCGTGATATGATGACGATGATGTAAATGAAAAGCCTTTTTTTCTCGTTGTTTGTATACTATCCCTCATATTCAGAAAACATGACATGGTACTACGTAGTGATTTTTTATTATTAGCCCAGTTTTTTTTGTCTACTGGCAGCCCATTGTGCTTTCACTGTTGTTGTTATTGTTAGTGTGTAATCGTAGGCGTAATCGGCGACTATGCAACAATAACAATGGTTTGTTTTTCTGGCGAGACTTGCAGAAGGCATGTATGTAGTGAAAAGAAGAAGAAATAATAAAAGCATACGCACCCGGAGCACGGCGATGGCAAGCAAGGAACGATGAAATATTGAAGTGGAGGAAACTAATGCCGTCATTTTTGGCACTTGCTTTATTTTCCCTCAAATCCAATACAACTTTACTTTATGCCATATGTATAGGAATAGGTACATTCACTCAACTCATTTCATCATTTTTATTATGACTCTCGACGTGAAACGCTGAGTTTCTGCAAGTTTTTTTTTGTGAGTGTTGCAAAGCATCCATCCATTCCACATTTTCGTTTTGTTTGCTTTTGCAATATTTTCTTACTGCAGGAGCAGCATGACTGCAACATAATATAAACTTACAAATAGAAAATATAATAATATGTGTGTGTATATATCAAAGGAGTAATAAAATCATAACTTTTTTGCAATATCCTTAAAAAATAACCCACCAACCTTGTTACTCCTCAAGCTTTTCTCCAGAAAAGAGCTCTAGTCAACCGAGAAAAGGCTAAGGAAACCGGGAAAAGGGCACATGAACGCAAGACGAGTTGTATGATCAGCACATGTATGATGTAAGTATATATTATGGAAAAGCGAAAAGGAATAAAAACAAGTTGCGAAAAAATATGAAGAAAGTTTGCTCTCCTCTTCTTATGCCTCTCTTGTTTGTTACAAGAGTGCTTGACTTGTTTCATGGATTTTCTTCCCGGGTTATTGTTATTAGGGCTACAACCCAAGCGAATATTATATTCGAAAACTGACTTTTTGTGGTTCATTTTCGTTCCTGTGTATCATCATGTGTGTGGGTAGTGGGCTCTCTTCTCGCTCTGTTTCATCATCATCATATCCGGTTATGGTGGGTGCAGCCCAGTCCGCACAGGCTGTTTGGTTCAGTAGTATAGTGTTGTCGGTGCATGGTACTCACACGTGCATTGTATGATGTATGCGTACTCAAGAGAGAAAATATTTTTTCGGACTCGTCATAAGACACGAAAACCACAAAACAAGTTAAAAGTTTATAGCGTAGTTTGGTGGGTTATATAAGAACAGCCGGATGGTTTTGTGGAAGGCCATTTCCTGCTGACAGCCGTCATAATACTCTCAACCAAACAAGCAATAGCAAAATGGGAAAGTAGGAGGAGGAATGTTGGAAGTACATTTTTATCAGAAAAGAATAGAAGAATGAAGGTGGGAGTGTGTACATATCCCACACGGTTCACAATTCATATATTATTACTAGTAGAAAGTCAAGTGGTTTTTGTAATATTCTGCAACCACGTCATTATGAGTCTCCAGACACACTGCCGCATCACACCAGAAAAATGACACAAATTTTTTCAGGATGGTGAGCTAGATTAGTTTGGATTTCTCTGGGTCCCTCTGTGCTTCTTCTGTGGGCTGAGGAAAGAAAGGGGAAAAAGTGGTTGATAATTTCCTTGCCCATCACTACTATGAGAGCTGGAAACTAGAGAGAAGGGCGGTGTGTCACGCCGTGGACAATCACAACAGCGGCAGAGCCACATAAAAAATAGAGGCCGGTCTCGCGGTCATTAGTTAAGACGTTTATTTTCCTAGAATTGCTGGTGCTGCTGGACATTTCAGGATTTTGTGCAGAGTGCAAACTATTATGTCACCAGCACAAGGGAAAGCGACAGTGAGAGAGCCTAGCAAAAATCCAAGTTGCACAAACACATGTGCCGTGTGGTTATATATTTGTGTTCTTCCTACTACTTTCTCTCCTTCTTTCTCTCGGCTGTCATGTCATAGCCATTGTAGCATGTCACAGGAAACAAAATGAAACGACGGTGAAAACTGCTCCTTACATAAAATGTACGCACATTATTAGTGGTGACATGTGAAAATAAAATGGGCAGGAGAAAAATACTAGGAAAAAACTGGTAAAGTAGCTTGTAACTGTGGCTTTACCCTTTGACTCGTCAATTTAATTTTGCCTCCTTCTTTTAACTATACTTTCTCCCTCGGTTATCCTCGTATACACGCCTTATTTATTCCAAAGCTTGTACATTTGCACGGACAAGAGTCGATTTTTACTTTGAAAGAAAATCGCCTCCTTTCTATTTCATTCTTTTTTTCTCAGAAGAAAATAATTGAAAACAGTTGAAATGGCAAGAACCAATGGTCATCTTGATGGTTGTACTACCACAAAATTGGCACATTTTTTTAACCAGAAAGAAAGGCAGGAAGCAATGATCATGGAATGTAGCGTGCTGTTTTATTTTTTAGTTGCAGCACCTATTCCTTTTCAGATAGTCATGTTGATGACGATATAGGATGATCATTTTCATGCTTCTCGGGTTATGTTGTGGTCGAGCTTATTTTGAGCCGGAAAGTGGAAAAGTGATCTGGGAGATGTTCCTAGAAATATTTTGCATTCATGGAAAGACCAAGTTTGGAGGGAATGGTGCTACCATTACTATACATTCTCGGTTTTTAGTGTTAGTTGCAGTGCAATGAACGCTGGTAGTAAAATGATGATGACAATGACATGCTATAACAGTACAGAGAGGATTGGGAAGGGATAAAAACGAATGAAGGTGGAAGAATGGATAAGGTACATTGGGATGCCATTAAATGTGGTGTCCTTCTTATACCTATAAGAAAGGAATAGAGTTGAGATCAGCACCTGCTTCAAAACGTACTAGCTTGGCATTATTCCCTGAAATGCAATTCCACACTGGCTCTTCTTCGTTTTTTACGATGATGTGATCCACCAGACAAAAAAAAAACTCTTGAGACGATTATTACCACTGGGCAAATGAAGATGATGATGGTGATGATCAGAGAGGACAACACTTAAGCAGACAAAAACTTCCAGAGGAAAAGATAAACACAAACTTGGGCTCATTTTTTCCAGGGACCCTTCTAATTTTACGTAGCCGCGGGACAACGTCTTGTTACGTAATTATTTACACAGCAGCAGTATAAAACTGGAAGGACATCTTCTTGTTCGAGTGGAAGCACATAAATTTTAAAATCCCTGCAGCAGCATTGTACGTTGTACACCTGTCCATATATTACCAAATGCAAAGAAACATTGTTTGCTGCCTAACTCTGTTTATGTAGGTTTTTATTGGAAAAGCATAGTCTGCTTACTTGTGTCGGTATGTTTACAAAACATTATGTGCTGGATTTGTATGTTGTATGTGCTATACAATCTCTCATTTAACAAGTTTACCTTGGAAGAAAATAAAAACATGAAAAAATTACCTGAGCGAGAGAGAGGCATGTCCACCTGTCTTTTTTGACCGAATCCTTTTCGTGTAAAACTCTCTCCGTTTTTCTTCTTCTACCTGCTTTAAAATGATTTACGGGGTAGCAACAACAGGAGAATGATATGTCATTATATTTTTTCTGCTGATATAGCATAATTTCAGATTATAGCCCAATAGGTCGATTTTTTACAATGAGCTTATGACTATGACGTCTTCTTTCTTGGTGGTTGATGGTCTTCTATGTTGCAGGTATTTTTGTTGCAGTTTATACTCTCTGTATAACTATTACCGCTTATTATTTATTCATCTTTCCGCATTCATTAGCAAAGTGGACCATGTGAAGTTGTGGAGTTTTTTATTGACTCGCGACTCTGCGTATGATGATGGTAAGGACGATAAAAAAGAAGCACAAAGCTTCATAATATGGGCGAAGTCAAACCAGTATGTATAGTGAGAAAGGAGAGTTGAGTTTTTCAGTCGACTAATGAATATCTCATGATCAGCAAACCCAACCAAGCCAGGCACCCTGCAAATAGGTAATAGAGGAAAATTTTATGACACGAAAGTAACGTACTAAAGTAAGTCATGTGTATGTAAACTGATTACACTCTGCAAACCTGAGAGAGATGGATTAAATATATATATACAAAATCAGATTTTGACCTTTCATGGTCGTAAAAAAGTGAATTGAATCGAAACCAAAGAGAGATACACACTGCCAGGTAAATTGTATCAGTTACTATTGTGTTTTTTCCTACTGCCAAAGCAGACCATCAGACCAGTAGCTTCAACCATCCAAAACAAAATAATCGTCATCATCAAAAGCAAAGCTATAATATTCGGGCATTTTTTTTCTCTCTCTGCAATTCGTTCGTGATTGCATGTGTCGAACTCGATCATGAAAAAGATGATGATGAGGATAATAAATGCACTTAGAGAAGGGATAAATACTTCAGCTCAACTTATTGACCAGTTCGATGATGTCGTAGGCTGTGAACTAATCTCGATGATGATGAGGCCAATGGCAAAGAAGCCAATCCCAGAAAAATGCTAAATATTTTTTAGCAATAATAAATAGTAATCGCGTTGATATTATTATTGAGGAATTTTCCCTCTCCTGCTGCTGTCTGCGTATCAATATAAGATGATAGATGAATTTAATCCAGTATTTAGCATATCATCGGATCGGATTAAATTTTTTTTTCGCTTTTGAGAATACTTTATCTGTGCATGTTATCTTTTTACATGAATGGTAAAATCTAGTGCGAGTTGGTGTTGGGTGACTCCTACCAGACAAGTCGGTAATAAGCACGTTGAGAAAACTGAAACGCACAGAGTATTATTATGGTAAATTTTCTTTGGCGCTGTTACTCCTTCTCCTGAAAAAAAGTGTATGTGACTTGACTCACTGCTTTCATGTTGGAATTTTGTTGAATGGACGAACGCAGTCATCGACCCACTGCTGTTTAATAGTATATTAGATTGAGCAGCATGAAATCATAATGAGATCACAAGGTAAAAATGGCTAATTAGTACGAAGAATATGGAGTAAATGAGCAGTCCACCATTTTTTGTGTGCGTCTTGACACATGCCGCAGTGTAATGTGCAGACACAAAAACAACTTATCAGAGTACCAATATGTTTACTCTATTTTTAGTGCAGTAATATTCGGTAATGAAAGCTATTTATATTACTAGAAAGCAGAATAAATTTTCCAGGGTAAACGACAATAGCTACTCATAGCCACTGCGTAAGTGGTAGTGCGATCAATTCCAGTATGTAGTAGTCGCGTCATGGTGTGTGTGTGGGTATTTCATCGATCGTCCCAACTCCAAACGATGAGGAGGAGAAACTCTGCTGACTCTGCTGAGTTGACTGGAAGCCGCGAGTTAGGCTTTTCAAAGACGGAGAACGTGTCGAAAGCTATAATCCATATAACACCATAACCATACACCATCGCCTACTATTACATTGTTATTATCGCTCATGCTCCCATTATTATTACATATCATTATGTAAAGAAAACCCGAAAGTCCTTTTGTCTATACTATATGCCTACTACACGCTCAAGTTGAGAACTGGAAGAGAGTTCTTGCTACACAAACAACACAAACTTTAGCAAGTCTTGACTTTGTGCAGCTGTAAGAGCTATACCCTGTGCAAAAAAACACGAGAAAATCCATGTGTCAAGAAGTCTCAACTCAAAATATTTAAGCTTTCAGGCTACATAGCTTCTTTACACACGACACAACACACACACACGCTCATCTTATTTTAGCAACGCATTCGCAGAAAAAAATAGCTGTTTAAATGCCATCTAATCTCTTGCTGTACTCAGGCTGTGACTAGAATGCTGATAATGAAAAAAGCAAATCTCAGTTTCTCGTTCTCTGAAGGAGAGCATGTCGTCGTGTGGATATTGTAAAGTGCACATTTGTATAATTTTTAATCTATCCTTTTTATCCGAAACGCGTGGCTACTTGCTACCAGCAACTGCATCATGATGTCGATCGACCGAATGCCGACCGTTTGACCATACAGAGGAATGTGGCATGCAAGACATCTCTCACTGTGTGATGTATTATATCAGCTAAGCTCGGTCACTTATAATGCCATGCCAAAGCCATTTATTTGCACCAGCAGCAGTTTTTCAAGTCAGGCAAGGCAGGCAGCAGGCCACCGACCCAAAAAATCATACATACATATCCGTATCCCATTTAAACTCTCGTGTGGGCAGGCTGGCTCGCAAAATATTGAACTGTGACAAAATGTAGCCGGGACCTCACCGGCAATAACACTGGCACAAGCAGCGGTTCTAATATTGGTAACTTCACCTTACTTGGCACATTTCCCAGAGAGTGTCGTCGTCCTAATAGTAAAAGCATAAGTAAAAATCGCCACATAGTAGACTCTCCGTCTATTTCACACAAAGACAGTCAGTAACGAAGTAAATCCAGTCCTTATAACACAGTAACCACTAAAAAGCCACTCGATTGACTTCTCTCTTCCAACATTTATTACCCATCTAAGTAACTCGAATGTCATTCTTATTCTATCATCTTCTCTCCTCTTCTTCGTGGTCATAAGGAATTCTTTTCTGCCCTTCGAGCAAAATAAAATCCACAACCAGCAGAAATCGATCAGCAGAATAAAACGAGGAGCAGCAGCTTTGTGGCCAAAGGAATGCCTGTAAGAACCTGAAATGCAACCACAAAACAACGAACAAAACTGTGCATGAGCTGCATTGCAATGCAAAGTGCATTCTTTCTCTGACAAGTGGAGTTGCTCTTGTTTTTATTATTATTATTGCATTTTTTCAATACTGATTAAACTGCTAATAAAAATTTAGACGATTATTAACGTAAAGCGTTGTCAAAGTCAATGTGCCTATTACATGCGAGTGCATCAAAATGTCAGTTGGGTTGGAGGAATCAATATCACTGCAAAGCAGCAATCACATTTATCCAACATATCCAATCTCTGTACTCTGATTTTTTTGCCTGCCAGCCTAAATACCCTCTTTTACGATGATGATGTCGCTTGAAGCAAGGATAATAAATGCTGTTGCAGGTTCTCTCAGTCGTGCAATCTGCCAACTGCTCTCCTTTTTCCTCCTATTATATGTAATCCAATCTTTGAAACATCCTCTCTCATGTGTAGTGCAATAATTAGCCAACGGAGTAGTATTGATCAAGGTAATACGGATCTTCACCCTTTTCTTCCCTCAACTCAACTCTTGAAAGATGAGACAGTGACATATTATTGCACACATATCTTCGCATCATTACCACTGCTTCCTTTTGTTCTTTAATGAATAATGCAAAGAAATCTCTGTTCATGAGCTTCTAATCCTGCTCACTCACCATTTGTTTTTTTTTTGTCTGTGACTTGAAAACAACAGCAACATATAAGTGGTATGTTTTTAATACCCTTTTTTACGCATCTTTTTTTTTGCTCGCTAGAAATGATCTCGTTTCTTATTTAGCCTCAAAGGCATTTAATGATATGCCTATGCGCATACTTTTATACAAGTTTTTAAGTAAAAAAATTATTTGTTAAATGCTCAAGTTCAGAGGAATTGAAGTAGTTGTAGTGCAATAGTGTAAAGATCAAGAAAAAAAGTTGATGAACAGGTGGTGGCAGTGATACAGGTTGGCAGGTAGAGAGAGAAGGGGAGTGATACGAGTAGAGAAAAAGATCAACATAACATGTTTTTGTTTGCTTGCCTCGTCATCGTTTTTCCCCTTTGACTCTATACAAAGTCATCCAGAAAAGAAGATCTAGATTTTCGTGTGTGCATTTCCTTATCTTATATTTATTTTAACATTTGATGATGATGAAAAGGGATAGTATAGATGCAGTGGAGTAGAGACAGTCGTTATTCGTCAACACTGTTGAGTTTCTGCTGCTGTAGGGCTCCCACCTCATCATAATAAAATCCTTACTATCAACTGACTTTTATACTCCTTATTACATTTAGATACAGCTTTTTGGATTTTAATGTTAAAATCTCTCCCTCTCTCTCTCGTGAGTTATAATTTTCATTCGTTTCAATTTACTCAACAAGTTCAACTCTGCTGATGATGGTAGATGAAGCAAATCATCATCACCAATCATTCTACCCTGCTCTAAGAAAGAGAGCGATTGCGCTAAAGCAGATAAAGGAATCCTTGTCTTTCTTTTTCGGTGGATTTTCACTGTTGATTCTGGCATGGCAGAAATATGGTTGCAGCAGAGCAGAAGATGAAAAACGGGTTGATCCAGTCATTCACACTCAAACCTGAAAAAATACTGACTTTTTTATTCTAAAAAATGATAGCAGCTGCTGTTATGTTTATTATGATTATTGTAATAATAAGTATGGTGGTAGTAGTGAGATGCATACATGACGCAGAGAAATGGAAGCAGAAAGCTGGCATTATAAAATCACCTCTGCTGCTGGTGGTGCCGCCACCCCATCAAAACCCCAGCGTCACCGAGAGAAAATCCTCCTACGTTACCGTTATAATAGTAGTATAGATTTTCACAGGGTAAAGAAGAATCATTATAATTACATGTACCTATAAGTGTGCGTGTGTGTAGAGAGAGAAATGCGGAGCTATCAAAATCAATAATGTGAAGCAATGCTAGAGTAAAGGGGGGCAGGTAGAAGGCAAACATTAAAAACTGATTTTTATTGAAAACAGTTTTAATTTGTGAGATGAACTGATGATGAGGCGAGGTTTTACACTCTATAAAGTTCAGCCTCTTGCCTGGTGTCCTTACACATTATTCAGGGGAGATCCGTTATTATTATAGATTATCACTGGTTCAAGCTCCTATTTAATTTACTAGCTGACAATGGAGGAGTCAGTTGAGTAATAAGACGTTCACTCAAACTTTAGATAGTGGTCAAGTCTGAAGACTTTTTAAAAATGTTGAAATAATGTATTATTGTTATTCAGGGCTGGTTACGTTCTCTGTGTTAATAAGGCAGACATGTCAAAAGTAAGTAGCTACCTATGTATGTAGATCTTGTTACATCATCGTCATTAGCAAAACAGCAGCTATATCTTTGAAAGAAGAGGCAGATTTGTTGCTGTAAAAGTTACCGTTCCTTTTATTTCAACCTACATGCTCTTTATTCGAAACATGACGAAGCAATGACTTTGTGCTTTTCCAGATTTCTATACATTTCATCTTACATAATCGGTGTCTTGTAAAAAAAGTTACACAAGAATAGAAGGAACGGTTGCACAAAATCCTGAATAGACATTATTTACTAGTTTTCGTTGTAAAATTGTAAAATGCATTAAGAAATAATTCGGTTCTGGAGCCATCTGGCAACTATACATTCTTGAAAAATGGCTTCAGAGATGCAAATAGCTCCGATTGTTGAACTTTGTACAAGTGACTGACTCTAATTGTTGAATCGTTAAAAATTGTTGAAACAACAGCAGAGTTGTCATTGAATTTTCAAGATAGTGTAATAGAAAATTCCCAAAAAAAAAACTGTTAGGTACATTTTAAATTAAAATTTCTAAAATGGCTTGTATAGTTAACGATTTCATCTATGTAATTTGAACATGCATAGTACGTATTTACATTGTTAGGCAAGTTGCAGAGCGGCATCTTTACAAGTAACTGACGAATAGTTCCTGTACGAAAGAAAAATAGCGTTTGAGTACAAGCTGCAGAAATAATTGAGAAGCGAGAGAAATTAATTGAAAAATTGGAGATCTTGCAGCACATTTCCTGAGAACACGATGTCTTGATTTGTGCCTTCCTTTACATTTCTTCCTTCCTCTTCAACTTCTCAAGCACCTACACTACCATTTCATTCACCGTACAACTTTAACTTTCCTTTTATTACTCCGTTTTCTTTCTTTCTTGTTAACATCGCTTGCAGGCACTACGAAAAAAGGGAAGACACAAAAAGAAAGCACATATAATATCTATAGGTGTAAGACATAAATATATCTTAATGTATTTAAGTTATGCCCGGATAGACTCCATATAAATTTTTTTGGCTGTTTCTCTCGTGCGTGGAGTGAATACAAGGTGCTTAATGAGAACAAACTCGTGAAAATGGCCACCTTTGCTTGGTTGCCTCTCCCTCACCACTTTACCTACAGCTTATATGCAGTGCACATACACAAAAAAGGACTCTCGTCTATAGATGATGATCTGAGTGTACACGACCTGGAGAAATGGAGAGAGAGAGAGCCTTCACATCTCTTTTCATTTTCTTCTCATTCCTTTATTTTTGCTTGAGACCTAAACCCCATTTCTAGAGGGCTGCTTATTCCTTTACTTTCCCTGAATTGCTGCACTTTCTGATAACTTTTTACAGCTTTCTTCTTCCTCCATTTCAAATAAATTCCTTTTTCTCCTCTCGCCGAAGTTCAGAGAAAATACTTGACCGACCCGCGAGAGCACATTACATTTACACGAAAAATGATGGTTGTGTAGTGATGTTGATGATGCTGCTGCTGATGATGAAATGGTGCAAGCTATAGGAATTTCCTAGCTCATTTTTATTCCTCTCTCGGTAAACTTTCCTTCTTTTGGAGCGTTTTCACTTCTACAGAAAGAGTAGAACTGCACAGTGTACCTAAACGTATTACACCACCATGTGCTGGTATTTACGGAAATATTATGACGTTTTTAGTAGTATGCAAGGCTATTTCCTTATGAAAAAGCAACATTTCATCCAGCCAGAGTTCCCAACTTTCTCTCTCGTTCTGAGTTACTTGAGTGAATGAGTCATGTTAGTCATGTATTTAATGGGAGCATGCATGACAGGTATTTACAGGCCCTGCTTCATGATGATTGTCGGCAGTAATTTTCCCAGGTTGCCATTTATTACGTTGTGCCTTGTACGCTGGTGGTGGAGCTATTCAGCCTTGCTGCACGAAGGAATCAAAAAATGTGGTTAGGTTGAAAGCTTCTTGGCTTGAGAGCTGGGAAAGAAAAATGAGTTAGCAAATAAATGCGAAATCGAAAAAAATGCATTGGAGAATTAGCAAAGGGTTGAGTTCTGTTCTGTGACTTGCTAGAGAATCATGCATACTTTTTTTCTATATTTCCTGCTCTTCATTCTACTGATCTTTATCCAGCCAACTGTGAAAAACAAGTGACGACTCCAGACGTCTCCGACGTGACTATCTACTTTTTCTCTTTCCGTGATCCGATTCCGTTACAGCACTGCTGCTGCTCCTCAACATACTTTCGCTGACTGAGCTACAACACCACACACCACCACCTCATGCACAACATGTCTGTATGATATTAGCAAAATTATGCAGTAGTGCAGCAGTTCCCGCTGATTCTGGATGGTTTGACGGTGTGTGAGATGACGATGACAATGTAGAAAGTGACAATCATCAGAATCCGTAACATATAGTAGGTACTACTAACATTACAATACGTGTACATATGGTATGGAATGGATATATCATGCATGCATGACTTTCTCATGAGTCTTGGTGAAATATCTTCCCATAAACTGGAGCATGGCAGATTCTACAAAAGGGTTTCATTGTTGTCTCTCTCGCTTTTTGGCATCTACTACCATATCGACGAAAATCAGGACAATGCCGATGCAAAAAGAGAGGGGGAGAGAAAGAGGATGAAAATAATAATGTGCGTACTTTCTCCCTCTCTGTTCCATGTGCCAAACAACGCCATAAGGATATCACTGAATAACCATTTCACACATACTCCATATCTCTGTAAATATCATTATCATCATCATCCAAAAGCTGATACTGACATACATTTTCTAGTTTCAGATGTGCGCACACACACACCGTGCCATCACGCGTTCAATATTCTTCTGCAGCATTTGCAAGAGTAAAAGTACAAGTCAATGTAATATGAAGTCACCAGTGAACTTTATGAGCGCTTTTGAATATCAGTCTTCCGACTTTCTTTTTGTGTGTGCATGCAAGCGTCCATGCATGTACACACACTAACAAACAGAAGGTTTAATAATACCGTGAGGACTACTACCGTCACTACTATTTCAAACGGTTATGGTAATAAAAATGGAGTTTTTTAATATTATATTAAAATATGCCATAATCATCGTCACACTATCAGTGTGAAAATGCATGAAAACTAGGTTGCTGGTTTATGTATGTTATCATCTATAGCCTATCATTATACAAGAAGGTAATAATAATACTAATGTCTTTTGACTGCCTTACTTTCCCCACCAGATATTCATATTGTATCCAAACAGGGTGAAAGTCATCTACTGCTCGCTGCGCTTTTACTCCCATAAAAAGTATACAACGGAATGTTTATGCATGATTGTATGAATGTACATTTTGTACATATCCAAAGGTACATAAAAAGTTAGTGGATGACATGCATGCAAAAGTCACATGTCTTTTTGTCGTTTTAGAAGAATATGAAAAGAGTAGAGAGGGGAAAATCACCTTTTCTTCATGGTTTGAATTGCCGCTCATATGGGGAAAGGGCTCATACCATGCTATTATTGAAAAGCTCACATATCATCTCAGTTTTTTATATGGGAGTAGTACTACCAGCAGAATTTGGAACAGTGTTTTTCTTCTTCTTCTTCCTTCTTCTTCTTCTTCATCGTCGTCCTCGTACACTTTTCCTTGCCACATTCTTCCTCTCGGTTCACTGGCTGTGTTATTATTATGCCCGTGTGTGCATGGAGTGTGCTCTCTCATAGACTATTTTCTCAAACCAGATATATTGCAATATGTCCCTTAAGCCATATAAATATGGGAGTTCATGTGAGTTCGTGTGAAGGTACATTTCTTCCCGGCAATAACACCGCATCATCTCTACTACCGTGCAAGTAGAAGAGCAAGTGAGAGTCAGTGTCCCTGGCAGTGGAAAAAATTGGTTCAAGCTAAGCTGAAAAAGAGAGTTTTTTGGGTCTTCTTACTTGGAAGAAAATCGCATTTTTTTGTAGCATGAAGGCAAAATCGGAGTAAAAGTTTTTTTTTTGCAAAGAGGTTTGAAGGAAGACTGGAAAATCCTTGATATTTTTTTCTGCACACACACACACACATGAACATCGTGCAATGGTGATCATGACGAGAAGTAGGTAGGATAGAATGGCGGTGATCATCATCGTCGTTCTGAAATACAAGAGGATTAAGGTTATTTTTGCTTCCTGAGTGGTTCTCCTTGGTGTAATACCGCTAGAAAGTCGATATTTTTTGGAAGGAAGTTGCAAGTACTTGAAGATATTCTGTTTTTTGTTATAAAATGTACTGGTAGGGTTGGTGCCTATCGGTAAAAAATGTACTCAGCTTTATTACTGTAAAAAGACGGCTAAGGGGAACCGATATTATCATAACAGAATGGAAGAGGACGAGATGTCTACACATTACACAATTCCAGACACTCATAATATTTCTGAAAACATCAAACATCGCCTCAAGACGTTTTGTCTCTACTTCCTTTTGAGAACTGAGGACGATGAGTAAAGAAAGATGAGGATCAAAATACTTTTAAGGTTCATCTGTCCTTTTCGCTACATACCTACCATCCGACATAATATTTTGCGCTCCAGTTACTGGGTTTTCTCTCAGTTTGTGTGCTTTGATTGCGGCAATTTGCTGCATGGATTTGAGAAGGTTACGGTTAACCTGCCTAGTTTCTCTGGAATATTGGATCAAAAAAGTTCTTTCCTTTTGAGGGTAAAAATTATAAAAGGAAGGGAAAGGGATCTTAGCTGTATGCTTATCAGTTTACCTGGTGTTCCTACTTATAAGTATCATCTTTTCATCGACATTCATAAAATATCAGAAAAGACCATGTTTCTCATGAAACTTTACTGCTTGGTGGAAAACTAAAGAGATAAAAAAAATTGCTGATATATTCGTCTCATAAATGTTGTGGAAAGCAAGAGATAAAGGCAATACTTAAATGTATAGACAACATGCAAAACTTTTGGTATTAGACGCAGAGAGTGTCTTAACAAGCGAGCTTGTTAGTTACACGCAAATTGCTGGAAATTGAGGAAAATTGTCTTCGCTAGAGTCTCTGTGTGTTCCTGCATTCAGCATCCATCATTCTACTCTCTTTATGGCAAGCTAGTCATCATGACATTATGATGATGGGGTAAAGCATTTTGAAAAATTAGGAGATAATATTGGCCATTTCCTTTGCGCAAATAAATTGAGACATACGGACAGTAATAAAAAAATGTAGAAAAAGTTGCAACAGCAATCAGCCAAGAGACAGCTTACTATTTTCTGCAATTTGCTTCTTGATAAATTGGTAATCCAATATCATCATCATCATCATCATCATCGTTTTCGTCGTCGTTGTATTTGGTTGAGATGCTTGTCTGTCTTTATCCAGCAAAGGAGAAGTAAACCTTGATTCTTAACTTGAGTGATGCCAGCTCTGTTGTGGTAAAACGCATTTTATTGACATTTCCGTCTTCTTGCAATTCGCATTGATGCTGCTGACTTGGTAGTATTATCTCAGCATCCCATCACATTACCATTCAACCTGATAGAGAGATGCATTCAACTCTGCTGCCGTATTACTTCATTTGCCATTACGACCAAAGTTACTACTTATATCTACGTAGTAGCTATATACATGCAGTTAGTAGTGTCGTTTCAGGTGTCACACACGTACAACTTCAATCTACCATTTTCCAACCTTCCAGTTTGTCCTCGTAATAATAAAAGAAGACTACAGCTACTACAAAAAGAAAAGAATTGTAATGTCCTGTTACGCAGTATTTTAGGAATATTACGGAAGGGAAATGGCCTTTCTTTAATGTCTTCATATATGAGCCATTTCAGAGTCTTGAGACAACAAGGGAACCAGGCAAATAGTATGGAATACGTAAACCAGGAAGAAAAATAAGAAGCCATAACACTTTTCCTCGACAATATAAAGCTGTGACAAAAGACAAAGTCAAAAGGAAGGTGACACTCCTCTCGAGAAAGAATCGATAAGGTACACCAGAAAAACAACCATATAAATATCAACATCACACTTCTTACCGAGAGCAACAGCAGCATATATACTATCATCATGATCGAAGCTTTTTTGTTACTTTAGCTGTGTTGTTTGTTGTAACTATTATTGCTATTGCTTCTTTTTTACAACTTCTTTCTTTAGAGTAAGCACTTTACCGATGACGGCGGCAGCGACAGCGACGCTGACATTGCTTTGAAGGAGAAGAAATAGTGTTTGGTTTGTAGTTTCTTTGGTGTGACATAACAAGACACAAATAAAGGGGAAGATAGTTGAAGTTTTGGTGGAACATTAAATTCTACAACTTTGCTGCTGTTGATGCGACTGTCAGAGAACTTATGGTATTGCGTAATATGTTTGTATTTAAAGTTTTAAGGCGGTGATATGTCGTGTAATAAAAAAACGAAGAGAAGAGATACGTTCCCGGTGAACTTGTAAGGATGAATGGATGTAGGTATATAGCTTGGTAAATACATAAAGTAAAGAGACAGGTAAATATCTGTTTTCAAGATGACAATGACAATCCTCGTTTGTCGCTCGCTGATCGTAATCGAAAAGATGATGTTATTGTTGTTGTCCAACTACTGATATGACATGATGGACAAGAAATGCAAATAAACAAAGAACAATACCCAGGTGTATATGGACAATATGTATATTAGCTAGGCTTGGCAAGCATATATGTGGATACTGAAGCCTTTTTTATTATGTTCAAAAGTCGACTTTAGGCCTGTCAGGATGCGGGATGGAATTTGTCCAAAATTTCCTTCGATTCACGAAAAGAAGAGAACTTTTGACAAGTAAAAAAGAAAAAAAACAGTTGGACTTGAACCCAAAGACGTTGCATTGGCATCTTCTTGGAGGGAATAATATATAATAAGAGAACTTTGTATGCATCAGGAGATGCTGATGGGATCGTGCAGCAAGACAACAAGTGAATATTTTAGACTTCATTGTGCGTGTGTATGCGCATTTCCTTCCACCACCACCAATCCATTTCAATAATGAAGTTTTCTCAGGAAAATGGGAAACGTGTCTTGTGGTGTGAGGACCACTGAAGCGCTATATGGATTGACAAGAAAGCATGAACTATATGGCTGATAGTATTTTAGGAAATGGGAAATGCATTTTTTACTGTCTATCTCAGAACGACACTTGACGATGGTCGATCTTCCTGCTGAATAGAGAAAAAGTTTGAATTTTACTGCGCAGCTCACTTCACTAATATCAAAATAATGCAGTTAAACTTTAGATGGACTTTTTCAAAGAAAAATAGTTGTGGTTGAGTTGGCTCTGTTGTCGCTGCAATACTTGTTTTCTAAAGCTGACCACATCAAAAATATAATTCATCGCCAGTTGAAATTTTAAACTGCAACAAGACGAGCGCGCATTAAGCGCCGTCAGTAGTCCCTGCGTACTCATAGGAAAACTTTCTGCCTGTTATTGCATGCTCGAAGAAGAAGATGAGGCTCCTGTAAAACTCGATACTTTTGACCTAAACCAAAACAAGCAAAAAACCAAACCGCATTTTCAATGTCTATTCAAGCATATATCTACTAGTGGCTCGCCTTTGCTTTAGAAAAGTAATGCACTTTGAAACCATATAATTCCAATACTCTCGGTGTTGCGTGTATAACCGGTATATCTGCTACAATACCCGAAGAAGCGAACAAGTCGTAGAAAAATGATATCGAAAGGGGTGCATCCCAAATGCACAGTCAGTGGAAAGCATTTATTATGATTATGATTATTATTACCATTATTGTTATTACACCATACACCATCATCCTCTTATTATATGTCCCTATGTAACATTGTACTTACCTTCAGAGATTCACTTTTGCTTCTGCTGCCGTTTCATACGAAGCTGTAGTGCAACAAAAAAGGGAGCATCAGAAGAACAAAGCCGACTAGAGCATAAAAACTTGAAAAGTCACCACGAAGAATGGATTTATACACGCACATTTGAAGCGCTACACCTATATCCAGCCAACAAGTCATCCATTGCAGTGCAGCAATTTGAACATGACATAATATCTTGCCAAATATGAACATGACATGTAATGGTATTCATAGGCATTCAAACTCCATATATTTGGAGCAGATTAGAAAATAGTGAAGAAACTCAAGTTATTACAACACACTGAAAGGCAAACTTGAGAGAAAAGAAGAGAGAATTGTTGATGAAGATGCGCACAAGAAGAAACTAAAATTATTGTTATTATTATTACGGTTACAATAGCAGTAGATTTTTTGGGCTTCCTTTCATTATTATTATGGCTGTTTTAAGAGCGGCTCATTCCACGTACAACGATATGCGAGTAGAATTGGGCTATTAGAAAGCTATTTAACATCTTCAATCTTCCTAGAGATGCATTGCGTGTGGACCTTTTGTTTAAAAATATTATAATATCCTGGTACTCAATCTATAAAAAAAATTCTTCGATTTTCTTGGCATGCAAATCAAATGGGATAATGATAATGGTGGTGATGATGACCGCGACGGAGATTATTTGTTGTTGTTTTATGAGCTGTTTATTATGTATGATGCACTTGTGCCTTATATCTATCCATAAAAACTAATCCATTCGTGCATCATCTCGCCTTCACCATTCTAAAATAGCCTTCTAGAATAAATTAAAAAGATTCCCTATGCGTGATAATAATTTGAGCAATCATTATTGCTGTGTTACATTCAAAGTTCTGGAGAACTGGAGAGCAGAGGAGACCAGGTAATAAAGAAGAAGCCTTTTTAGGAGCACCTGACCTAAACTGGAAAGGGTTATTATTAAAATGCAAGAGGGAAAGAAAACAGGAGCATAAAATACACACACACATGCATAAGCTGTTATTGTTGGGAGAAGAGGTGGAGTGATAATAATAGCTGTTAAGCTCATAAACAAGCAACTCATCGATGATGGTACTTGCTGCTGTTGCTGGTGGTGGACTGGTGGAAAACGGAGAAGTAGTATTATGTGAAGTGATGAAGATCATGAAGATGATGATTATGATGATAGGGATAATAACGAGAGGCGATAGAAAAGGGGAAAGAGTACTCGGATATGTTACGTAGTGGAATGATGAGAATGAGTGAAGTGTAAGGTGTAATAATAACCATCAAAATATTTTATCTTTCCTAGACCATCTTCTCTCTCTCATATACATTATACATTGCAGTTACGTTGGTTGAATGGATCGATGGTAAATAAGAGACTCATCTTAATCATAAAATATCAATATCAATATTGCCATCGGAGCACTTATGCTCATCATCATCATCATCTCAAGTCTATTAAAAAAACATGGGAGGGTCAGCAGGTCCTCTATTTACAAGACACAACAACTCCAACTGACTACAACTATCCTATCTACATCAGCTCAAAAATTTCTGTATTAGAGATTACAGCATACATGCAAGCTAATTTTTATATCTTTCGTTTTATTAAAATCAAGCGTATAAAGTTCAAAATCCCATAAGATTCAAAAGAAATGAATGAGGTAGAGCAAGTTACGTAGTAAGCCATTTCAATAAATTTCTCGCTGTACTCTTAAAGCTTGATAAGCAAACCAGTAGTACCAGAAGCAATATGTCTGCAAATACAGTAATAAATGTATATCATCCAGTCATGTGAACATTTTCTACTAGATTCTATACATTTTTAAGTAAAAACTACTGAAATTTTTTGAATCTCTTCTAAAGTGTATGGAAGCTGAAGGCTGTTTTCCTCATTCAATATTTCTCTTGTGAAAATATGTATTTTTTCCGGAGTCGTGAACATGATGGTGATGATGATGGTGACGGCTAGGCTATTAAAAAAGGTGGTGGATTTGATTAATGAGTGGCAACATGGAATTTTTCGCCATTAATACTAGAGCAATAGTGAAAAAAAGTAGAAATGAGTAGATAGCATAAATCTATTCGCATATGCGTGTATGCAGACAATCAAACATTTTTAGTGAAAAAAATGAGAATAGAAATCTAACCACTTATCCCCACTAAACAATGCATACGATATGCATAAAAAACATAGAGACTTTGGAAGTCTCATAAAGCCTATAAAAAATCTCTCCATACTCATACGGATTTTATCGTTCAGACAAAAGGACAAGTGGATCTTTCGATGAAGTTCTGACTTGAACAAAATGCGGTGATGTAACTTTTGTATGTAAAACTGCTGGTGCAAAAATGGTGGAGAAAGAGTGAACAAGGATACAGCAATATTCACAAGTGGTTTTTAGCATCATCATCATCACTATATACATTTGTAGATACTCGTTCAATTTATATCGTCTTTCTCCTCTCTCATCTTGATGATATATGCTGTGGTTGATGATGCATGTTCAATTTGTGATCGAAGAGCAGATCACTAGATGAAGAAGATGAAGGGAGAAGTGAAGTTGCTCTCCATTTAATAGCATTACTGTCTCCTCTGTCCATACAAGAGCATGTGAATATAAAAGTTGTAACCACACTACCACTACCTCCAACTACCACAAGCCACCAGAAAACCACTAGTAAATCTCTAGAACTCAGAGCTAAACCAACCATATACGACATGAGTAGCAGGAGCAAAGCAAAAGTCAAGGCAAGAATTTCCCTACAGATAAAAAAATCCGGAAAAAAAGTGGACTCAAAATTCCAGATTCCAATCCAATGAACTGTACTACTGCATATTACTTGAAGCTTTCGTTCCGAGAAGATGATGAGATGTACAGCAGCAAAGAGTAGATCAAGAAAATCGTCATCTTTGCTGCCTCTTTTTCATCTCATTCCATCCACCAACATAATCATTTCTCTAGCAAGTAGTTCAAAAACTGGTAGTTTTTGCTCCACTGGACCATACACTCATTGGAATAACCATAGTATAACATTCCCCACTGCTCAAATTCATCATCAGCATCATAATAATCATAATAACATACATGAATGAGTAATGTCCTTTTTCTGAGGAAAAAACATGGAAAAAAATCTAACAACATTCAGCACGCAAACAAACACACAGCAACAGTCTCATTTCCCCTTTTGAATTTTTCAAATTCATGCTTATATAATGCTACTGCTGAGGTTTTTCATCATTAAAATTATATGAAAATACGCAACATATTTTGCTACAAATTTTTTGTGTGCGTCCAATGAGCCTTGAACCTGAAGAAGCAGAGCAGAGTGAGGAGGTGAAACCACAAAATGTTAAAATGGCAGAACCATAACGAAAAGAATCAAAGTAAGAATTCTTGTAAAGAAACTCGCGTTTTTCGTCATGTGATCTTCCATGCGGTCTGGTTTAATGGCGAGGAGAACCCTACCGTTGCATTCGCTCATCATGGGGACGACGGTTATGATGACGATGAAATGAGTCTTTTTGGTTTAATGAAGCAATATACTACTGCAAGCAGTATAGTGTAGCAGAAAGAACATCAAGAGTCTTGAAGACGAAAAAAATGAGAGTGTACAATGAAGTGGTAATAATCATAATAAACGGTCACTCTCTCTGTTTGATGCTCTCTTCCTTTTTTTTATTTACTCTCTACTTACACAACAGAATAGGCAGCAACAACAAACAAAAGCAACAGAAAGTCTCTTTTTCTTCGTTTGATCACATTAAAATTGATGTGAGGGCGGTCCACCCTCATTCCTTTCATTTTCTGCCTAATAAAGTGCTTCTCTCTGTCTCTGGTTGTGTAGTGAAGCGAAAGGAATCAAGTACCACACCATCTTCTCCCGCATTATTACTACTGTCATTTACAAAATACACCATAATAATGCACATTACAAGTGTATAGGGAAAGTGTAAGTGCATATATAGGTATACGACATGCTATATGGTACAAGTAAAGTAAAAATTATAATAATCACATTTCATCAAAATGATTTCATCCAGCTCTTTGAGCTTGAGTCCCTCTTTCTGCTTGTTGCGCTGCTTGATTGGTCAAGCCATCGATGTTGATGATGATGGTGACCATCATACACAACGATACGCTAATAAAAATGTTTAGTGACGATATGTTATTATATTAGGTTGTATCTTGTGATTCGATGTTGATGAAAAAGATGAAAGACAAGATGACTGTTTGAGATATATTATTATTACTTTACCATCATCATATTCTTCTTGATGAGACTTCTCGAGTAACCAAAGGAAAAGATGAAGATGAGAAGCAATGATGATGATGGGACATGGATGCAGTATAAGATTGCATTGAGATCTTTTGTTTCTTCTTGTTCCAAATAAATAAGTTCTTGATGTCGATACATGTTCGATACTCGAAGCCAAACAGAAGCAGCACAGCAAAAGTGCATTCTATTCAGTTGCATGAGAAGCAGCAGTGCACCATAACGAGAAAAACTTGTCATGAGTCATGATGATGATGAGGAAAGGACGATGATGATTATCGTCATGAAAAAAAAAACTTTATTACTTGACAAGATTGATTCAACAGTAATTTTTACTTTATTTCCTCGTTATTTTTTCCTTTTTTCCTGTTTCTTGTTTCCTCATAACTCTATCATCACTGCACAAGTTTTGTACTTGAACGACCTAGACCTTTCATCTAAAACGGAAAACTGGCAGCAAGAAAAGTAAAAAAAAGTTGGAATCTCGATAAGTCAAGTGTCTGCATTATTTTTCGATGTATGAGCAAGGAAAACAAAGGAGGCTTGGGGTACACGCATATTATAGCATTTTCCGTTGATAAGATGATGAATGGTGTGTTTTGCTCTTTTGTACACGAAGAGAGCATAGTGCTAACTGCTCATGTCATAAGCAGACGTGCTTATTCGTCGTCCTCCACAATTCTCCTCGTTGACTTACTCGCTGAAATAATAGGAGTGACGCTAAGAGAGAGAGTCTTGTTGGTATAATGGTTTATGTTTTTGGCTTCTTCCTTCTTGTGCTCCTGCTTTTCTTCTTCTTTTTCCTCGCTGGCAATAACAATAAACCAGGAAAAATAATGACCGTGTGGGTATGGTGTTGATGTTTGATATTACACCGGTTATATAAGAATAGAAACAGCGTTTCTTGCTCACTACTGGCTGCAAGGAAGGAAGGAAATAATAGGGAAATACTTTACGTTTTTCATTCCTTCTCACACCAACAATAACGGCATATAACAAGCAAGTTATTAGTTTTACTCGTGAAATAATACCACTTTTGCCAATCCACCACCACCACCACCACCAAACTCTCTGGATAATATCATCACAATTTTTATTGCTTTCATAGAGCAAGTGAGATAAATTACACCCACCTTTCCTTATTGCTTGTTGTGCCACTGGTGGTGCTGGACCTATACTGTATTGCTTTTTCGTATGTAATGCGATAGGAGAGTGATGATGAATGATGACCAAGTGTGTGTAGGTGTCATACAAAATGAAGGAATTGCTTGGAATAAGTCGACGGGACTAACGCTGGTGGTATCTGGATTTTAAAAGTTGATCGTCATATTTCCAATAAAAATCCTTCCGATTCTCCTCCAACGCAGATGAGTCTGGCTGGGCAATGTTTATATGGCTATCTCTCCCAGGAATCCTTTTGTCGTCTCGTCGGCTAGCTCATATCGTTTTTCAGAATCTTCTCCAAGATTTCCCTTATCATTGCTAATAATCTTGATGATCGTGATGGTTATCAGTATGGTCTAATCATTACCAACCAGTCTAGCTCACATTCAAAAAGGGAGAGGCTCGCCTTTTTACTTTATTATTTGCTTTAATACCAAAGTGCCATGAACCGAACCCAGAGACAATCTGCCTGCCTCCAAGCAATAATCTGAACTCGGTTCACCTTTTCATATAAAATGTTTTATTACTTAACTTGGTTATGTGTTCCTTCAGTTTTTTGTTTCAATGAAAAATACGGAAAAGTTGATGATCATGATTAATTATGATACTTACAACATCATCATCGCCGTAGGAGCATAGCTTTCACATTATTAATATCATTTTGATCACCAATCAGGTGGAGAGCTTGCTGCTCTGCTGAGAACGCAACGGTAAACTTTCTTTATCCTTTTCCTTCCTATTCCACTATTCCATGTGTTATGTTACCTGACTCATTGGCTTTTGGTTGGGATCAAGAGAGATGAAAAAAATGGTTGACTCAGGAGAATACGGGAAAATATAATGGAAACCACTGTAGTAAAAGTTTTTCTTGTGCTCTTGTTCACCTAATTAGCGGTATCTTGCTCACCCACACACACAGCTTGTGTGAAAGAGGGACTCGTATACCTACCGTGCTTTTTTAGAGATGAGACTTGGTTGAAGAAAAAGAAAATTAAATTAACTTTTTCTATCGTCATCATCGTGTCCACAGAACACATGCTCAAGTTTTAGTTTAGCGAGAGGATAATGAAGTTACAACGACATCACTTAACAATTTTTTTTGCTTGTTGTGCACTTTGAGTTGTCCTTATCTTCATATTTTGCACCATCGCACATAAGATGATAGATTTTAATATCCTGAGGAAATGGGTGATTTTACACATGCGGTTATAATCCGTTTTTAATGAGGAATTCCTCCAAACACATGCGACTCTCCATAGAGTGACAATGATTATTGAAAAAAAGTTTTTTTTGGTGGAATGCAATTTTTATTTTAAAAAAAATAGGTTCCGCACTAATTGGTTCGAAATCCTTTATTCTACATACGAGATTCTACGACGAGTTGAGATCAATCAAATTTTATGTGAATCATGAGGAAAGTTGAGCTTAAAACTGTAATCTGCATTTTTTGTTGTATTCACAGGATAAAAGAAAACTTTCTGGGTAAAGGAAATACGCAAAAAATACTGGAAACGTGGGTGCAACAAAGGAAATACAACTTTTATTTTTTGTTCAGTGATTAATTAAAAAGTGTGCACTGCTACTACTGCTACATTTTCTGTCACTCTTGGCAAAAAACATACAAAAAAGTAAAATTCAGGTGAGTACCACTCTTTAAAAAATATTATCCAACAACTGTTTTGTCGTAAGAGCTTTTACATAACTTACATTACATTTTACATAATGTAATCTCTTGAATGAGTATGGGGGAAAGTAGAAAACAGCTTTTACTTAACTTTTTGACTTTTACTAATTAATTTGAGAGGTATGAAGGGGATCAATACTGGAGGGGACAAAGGGGCAAAAAAAGTTACGATTTGAAAATGTGTGTTAACGAGTATACACTCTTGAGTCAACAAAACATCTATCGATGTACCATACGCATTGTCAGCATAAAAGCGTAAACTTCATTGCCACTCTCTCACGTGTCATCACTCATCTGAAACTTCGAGATCGTCAACTCAAAGGTTTTGAATTTTACACAAGGACGTTTTAAAAAACTACAATTTCCATTGAAAAAGTATCGCAGTTTTAGAATTTTCGCTTCATAATTCAACTCCTTTCATATTCAAAAAATATTAAAACCTTCATTCTTGGCCTTGCTCGAATGAATAGACTGAAAGTATTCTGCTTTGTTGTTCAATGTCATTCTGCCTGTTTTACTGATTCGTAGTTTTTATACTTTTTTTGGAATAAAAAGAATTCCAAACTTCCAGCTCACTAGTTCCACTTTTTCTATGCTTTCCATCTGTTTCCAAAATCTAAATCACTCGGTAAAAAACTCTACAAAAAAGGGAGAAAATCTAAGTTAATGCTCAGTCAGTCAGAAATAGAAAGACAGTTTTAGCCACTGACTTTGTTAAAATAAAAGCAGGAGAGGAAATGAAAATATCCTACACTACTATACATTACATCTCTAAGAATGCCTGCTATCATCATCTTGGAGGGATGTAGACGTACAGAATGAGAACTAAACTTTTTTACACTGGTGTGAACTAATGTGAAAGAAAGCTTTTGGCTGATCATGTGAATAGAAGGAAGCTAGAATCTTGTAAAAAAAAGAAAGAAAAAAAAGTTTGGACTGCTGCTTGTCTTTGACTATTCATCGTTCACCACCATGCTTCCTTCTCTTTCTCTCTAAATAGCTTTGTGTGTTCATAAAGTAGAGAGGATATATAATATGGAGAGAACATTTCCTTTTCTGTAGGAAAGGGAAGCGTTCTCATTGATTTTTCACGATCCTCAGTCGTTAATCTTAATTATGGCCCTCTTCATTCCCTGATTTTCTTCAAACACAGCTTCTCCAGCATCTTTTGCATGAGCATCAAACAAGTACAAGTGCTTTGCATCATCGTCATCAGCACGCTTGGTAGAGAATTTCTTACTCTGGCTCGACTTCACCAAAGAGAAAAAAACTGCATCTTATGTTCTGTGAGGAGGATGATGTGCATCTTATTATATTCTCATTCATTCTCAAAACAAGTCAGTTTATTCATTCTTTAAAAAAGATTCTAACATTTTTAGCTAACATCTTTCTCTCTTTTCCCCCAGTCAAAACTCTTCGTTTTTATCATTATCAGATTTTTCACGCTTGTATTATTATTCCCCCAAAAAATATATAAAAATTATGGAAAATATATTTGCCGATGTTTGGTGGGAGCCTCCTCGAGCTGAATATTTTTCTAGGAAGGAACGAGCCCATTCAAGTGAACTGAGCAATGACGGAAACGAGCCGTGGTATAATCGAAATAAATTATTATGATCGCTGATGCTCTTTCTACGTACAAGTTTTTAATTTTCAAGATGTTCTTGAATTAAATGGTGATTATCATGGGAGATGATTAAGTGATATTGGCCGCTTAAAGATATGCTTGACTGATTCATTTTAGGACGCTCTAACCATCATCGTTTAGCTAATTAAGGGAACAGTTTTAAAAAGTTAAATGTCATTCAGTCCACTAGTTCCTGTGTATAGTGGCAGTAATGAGTATGAGGATCATCATAGGCGAAATCATCATGGTCCGATGCTCCCATATCATAATAAAAATTCACCTCATCATCAGAATCCTATATCGATTTCAGAATTTTACACACATATCATATATTGCTCTTCTTAATATTATAATAATTTCAATGTCTCTCATGTCATGTCAGTAGCAGAAGGAAACCGTGTTAAGCAGTAGACTATGAGATGACTGGTGACTAGGTTATTGAGAGAAGGAGAGAAAAGAAGATGAGAAGAGCCACTCCTCTGAAAAATCTTTACAGCACAATAACCTTGCCATCGAGATGATGATGATATATGCTTTGTTGTAGGGGGTATTGTGTGCAGTCAAGCCTCTTGTGTGAAGTGAGCACGACACAAGTATCACATCTCTCTCCCAAATAGCTGCACATAATATAGCAGCAGCGCTGGGAAAATCGGACCAACAGCATTTTATATTAATCATGTATGAAGTAGATGCAGTACCAGATGAATGGGATGAATTGGGTTTGTAGAGAGCGAGAATAAAAAAGGGAGCACAGAAGGAAAAATATGATGATGAGAAGTGAGCAAGCAACGGAATATGACGGGCAGGAGCAGAGCAAGTCAGAAAAAAAGAGATTTATGGAGACACTCAGAGATCTACATGCATACATTGTTGTAGTCCTAATTAGATGATAAAATGTTTCAGAAGTACGTACATCATCGTTTATATTCGTAATACCAGTCAGTCAACTTAATAATAGCAATACTAAGTATTTTGATTGCATTAAAAATGGCTCACTGACTTCATTATTCACTCTCGACTACACACTTGCTTGATATTACTTTTATATTCGAAGAGAGGATTAAATGATGATGATGATGAAGGTGCATTTATGCTATTAACAACGGACTAGCAATTTATCTTTTTGTAAGTTTTTAGTGTATCTGTCTGTATGAGTGTGGAGTGAAATCTCAGAGACGTAAAGTAAGTCAGCCAGAGTCACTGTGTTATTGCAGACTTTAAATGAGGTACATTATCATCGATAATTTTGTAACGGGATTTGAGTCTTTTCCCCTTTCGCTTTGCTTCCTCTCTTTGTCATTTTTCTTTGTACTTTTTTTTTGCAAAGAGAAAAGCAAAAGAAATATGATTTTTCTTGGAAATTGTCGTCCTTTCATCTGGTAACCTTATTCCATCATTTACTGTAATTGAAGCAGAATCTATGTTACACATTAAAAATGCCAAGTGCGTGTGTATCCATTTGGTATGCATGATAGAAAAAGAGAAACACATGCTCAACTCTTGAATAATTTACTCCTCAATTCGACACACATTTCAAATTAATTAATTAACTTCATAAACTTTGTTACGTTTGGTAATTATAACTGCTCTATCTTGTAGATGAGCATTTAAAATTGTATAAAAATATGATCCTCATTTACTTGTGCATGGATGTGGAGCCTCTCAACTGACTGCATTTTGTTACCTTTTTTGATAATCTCATGATCAAGACATTGTTGTCGAAAACGTGTGTTGAGTGCTGAATCATTCTCTCACCTTCACTTGGTTTGTTCCTACTTACAAAAGTCCTGTAGCATCTCATAAAAACACGAAAGAGACGAAATTTAGTGATATGACGAGAGACCTCATCTCTTAATCTCAAATGTTGGCTTGCTACCCAACAAATACTTTAACCAAACCACCACAAAAGATTCAAAATGAAATAGAGAGATAATTTTCGTTACTTTGAAAAAAAGATCCCATTTAAAATTCAAAAGACGCATTCTATCCATCAGAGAGATGAACACTACTACTTCTTCCATTCAAGTATCTGCACGTATGTATGCTAGTAGCAGCATCCCAGCAGCAGTTTTGCATTATTATCCAAACCCAATCATCGTGAAAAAAAACCTGCTTCGATTTCTTCGTAGCCTTTTTTCAGTACGTGCACAACAATTCATCCATCTCATTTACCTCAAGTTCAACAATGTCACGGACGCGACATGCACAAATTCAAAGTGATACCAACAGACATACCCAATCGTATTCAATGCAATTTTTTCTTCAATAAACGTCTTTACGAATCACATATAAATGGTTTTCCTAGGGTTTTGCGTTTGCTTAGCTTTTTAAAAAAGACGAAAATGTGCAATGAAGCAAAATATATTGAATCTGACTGGCAGCTCAAGAGAGAGAAACTGCAGAGAAAATGGAGTTAGGTATTGAATAATAATATCAAACCAAGCGCCGAGCAATAATGTCTCCTTTCGATTTTTTGCAAAGTCAGTAGACATTAAAATAAAAAATGATACAAACTTATCCATCACTACTCAGGATTTGTCATGTCATTTTCTTTTTGACCAGCGTTCGAATAGGCAGATAACCCCTTTGCTTCACCAAACCAATTAGATATCTTGGCACTGGTCTTAATTCCCAAAACATTGTGTACTATGAAATTATACCGTCATCATTACCTTGTTCAGCAACTTAATTTTTAACCACTCCGGTATTTGACGAGTTTCAAGAATTCAAAGATTTTTTGCCAGAATTTTGCAGAAATGCAGGAATGTTTGTATCTATTTTTCACGTTTCATATTTTTTTTAAATTGGCCGATGCTTAGATTCCTTGAAAAAATAACTCCAGGATAGCCTTTCTTAATATTTGATCATACTTTTTTATTTCAGCACATAAAGTCAACTGGTACATCATGAAAAATATGGTTTTTGCCAGGTTATTGAATAAAGTAAATAGCCCATGAAAACCGATTATTTTTTCTCTTTCAAAACTCAAAAAGACCTGATGATGCTACGCAGTATGACTGCCAACACATTTAAATATTTTTGAACGTAAATTTTCTGCTTGAATGGAGGAAAATGAATGAATTAGTAATAAAAATGGTAAACCACCGACCTGTTGCATTATTTTCGAGTTGAGTGGAGACGGAAAAGATGATATGATTATTGTAAATTGCACCAGTCTACACATGTATAGTAACTTACGTCTATCTAGGTAATGTAATCCTTACGCACAATAAAAATCTCATTTCTTTTTTATCAGGCTGTATCACTGCATGCCAGAGACAGATCATTATCACACAAAGAAAATGAGTATAATTTCTTAAAATTATGTTCATAGGAAAATGAAACTAAATATTTAAAGTTTATCCCAGCCAAATGTAATATTCAATTAGCAGTTTAAAAAATCATAAATCTGTAATATTTTATGGAAATTCTCTAAATTTTGTAATCTTTGAAAATTGATTCACACATTTACATGCACTCTGTAAAATTTACCGTAAATAGTTTTAAAGAATTATGAATACGCGCGGCAAACAATTAGTTGGTTTATTTTGAACTCCAACAATCAAAAAGCCTTTCTCACACGTACGTATATTAACATAGGTACCTAAACATGCACATTCCAATGCCCGATATTCTTTTGTGACTGCGACTTGACAATCTACAGTAATTGCCATCTCATCTATAAAACTCACACGGATCAAAACTATTGTCATATTAGTACGTGCTGTCTCTTGCCATTGTTGGTACAACTGTGTATACTAAATACTAACTAGAATTTGCATTTAATCATGAACTAAATGGGCTCTCTGTGATATACTTGCTCATTTTCTCGCATTTTCGTTTCGGGTGGGTCCTTCCCTTTTCCTCTTACCATTTCTCATTATTAGCGTTACTCTCATGAATTCAAACTGCATAATAAATTGAAAAGACCTGCGACTAACCTTAAGCTTAAGGCAGGGCTTATACCTTGTACTAAACATGATCTTGCAAAGTAACAATAAAAGCGACCAAACCCAGAAAAAAATGTAGGAAGGCGATTAAGAAAATGAATTGTGTACGTTCAATGTTAGCTTCTTGATACGACTGCAGATCAAACCAAACCATAAAACATTTTGACCAAAGGAAGCTAAAGGGAGCGCTTTGACTCGTTCACTCACGTTCCTCGTCTCACAAGAATCAAGACATTTTTTACAAGGCCTTGCCCAATAATAAGCTTCGCTAATCAGAATTGATGAATGTTACTCCTTATTTCCATTACCTTCTTCTTATTCTCTTCTCAAACGCTTTCACGCTTGATACGCTCATTTTCCAATTGATTCATTCGCACAGGAAAATAAATTTAATTCATCAAAGACTTCGTTTTCGCAAGGGAACTATTATTCTCATTGATATGCCAATCTATATGCAAGCATGTCGCACCACCACCACCACCTTGAAAATCTTTTGGCAGACAAAGAATTGAAAAATGGGGAATTTCACAAAGTAAAAAAAAAAGATTTCTGTTTTTTCCCGTGCCATGCGCGTACACTATGAAAACAAGGCTATTTGAAAAAAACGATTTGAGCGTACAACAGGCATGCATAATCTTTTTGTTGTGGCTTGTTGTTCCTTGACAAACTGTGTCCAATTTCTCTCTACTCACGTATGCAAGGCCGTGATGTTGATGATGACCACCGCTGCCGTCTCTCTGTTAAAACATTCTATCTATATTCCTCTCTCCTTAGCATATATTAATATGCACGAATGATTTGACAAAAAACAAGTTTTCTCGGTGCATCCAGTGTATGTGCCAATCTACAGAGAATAGATTAACTACCTATAATATGCATATATCTCTCTACACCATAAATCTTTAGTTTGCTGAAAATGAGCAATGAGCATGATGATGATGATGATGCGTTTTCATTTCATTTTCATACTGAACTTGAGCTTCTCTCAACCTTGTTGGCCAGCGAATAGCTAAAATTTAGCATTTTTTTACTTCTCCTTTCATTCGCTTGATTTGATCCATTAGAATGGGTAGGTACAAAATAAATCTATTGTTATTATCGGTGATCATACTGGGACATGATATTATTGCTCAATGCTTGTGTGGTCAATCTTGAGAGGCAGAAAAAATATATGACCCGAGTGTTTTTCTTCTCCGCTCTGCCAGTTTCCTCCACAGCGTCTTTATAATGTGTATAGGTCTACATGATAGGAAATAAAAATGATAGATTGTTCTAGTCAAATTGTAGAAAATCAAACAGCAATGTATCTTGTGATTTTTTCTTTATACATAATATAATTCCCTCCTGTCTGCATCTTGTTACTTGCGCGCTACCAACTCAAAACTATCATAGTGAAACTAACTCTACAGTTAAAAGCAAGCAATAAAAAGATACATTGGTATAATGATGCTGAATATCAGTAGTATGTTCATAGCCGAGGAATATGAAAAGAAAAGGCTTCTGAAAAACTGAAACCAGTTTTTCCTTTTAGATTGCATTTTTTTCGTAGTATTAAACATCAAAACTAAACTAGAAAAGAAGAAATTTTTTGACGCGTTAAATGCGTAAAGAAGGTATATGTCGACTGATGTGAATTCTTGCAGTGGATGGAGTAGTAGATTCACAAATGTTTCTACCTGTGTGTATTAGGCTGTTTGAGCACCCATGTGAAGCATGCATTTACACTAAAAGTTAAAACATGTAGATTGATGAATAGCTTGAAATCATGATTTATTGGACTTAATTTGAAGGGAAAATGTGAATGAGAATTTTCTTGATGATGCAGTCGTCATTGAATTTGTCTCTGACAGTGTTTTATAGTAGCTACAAGTGTTATATATGTATGTATTGTAAGCACTAGCATTTCAATATGCCATTAGGACGACGTTACTGTCACAAGAAATAACGGAAATGTGACTGCCACCACTTTCCTTTTCTTGGAAGTCTCATTTAATTAATAGTATCGATTTGCTCGAGAAAGTATAAAAATGCAGCATTGTCATTTTAATATTTGGATGCTTTCTATCAATTTTGCAACGATGTATATTATACACATGCACGCTATTCAATATACAGCATGATGTAGTTTTGCTTACACCACGCCCATGTATTTCAGCTCCAGCCTTTAAATCGTTGACCCTCGAATAAAACTAATGTAGCACTAGTAGAGGCTCGAATAAGCAGTATTTTTCATCATGGTAAATAATCTCATAATAATGGCCTACATTAAGTACAATATTGTGTATCATTTTCCCTCTTTACACAGTGAGGACAACGTCTTTTATTCTATCTCTTTTTTCTCCAGTCAAAAAGAAACTTGACCACGGTGAAATCTTTTTCTGCTGGGCTATCGTATGATGGATGGATACAGATTTTTTCTGCTGTTCTATGTAACTGGCAGTTTTGTGTACAGAAATTACCGTCTCATCCATCTCATCCATTTTTCTTCTAGTTGTGTCTAGGTATCAAGTTGTGTATCTTTATAGTTTTCATCATTTTCCTCCTCGTCCAAGAAAAAAAGTAAACAGAGTAATCCGTCTATTCAGTCAGCAGGATTGTGCTGGTTCTGGTAAAATGATACGTTTAAGCTTAAAGGGATAAAGAAATTGAGGTCTGCTCTGCTGCTGCTGCCGCTTTCTGCTTTCACTTCACTTGTGTGATGGTAGTGTCCCTGGGAAATAATAGCAAGACCGAGAGTTTTCATGAGAAGACTACAAGAAAAGAGGTCTGAAATGAAAGACTTCATAACAACCATTGGAAAAATGGCCGCACACGCACATACCAAAACAGGCTGGCATTAGATAGACAGACTCATCTTTTCCAACCGTCTGCAGATGCGGAGTTGATGGATACATTTGCTTTCTCTTTTTTAATAACAGAGATATCATGTTTCGTTATTATGTTTTCTTTTTCGGTTTCCGCTTCTGACACGATTTTTTGGAATGTTGAGGACGATGATGCAAGCCATAGTAGATAATAACAATATAACATCTTCGTTTCGGCTTTCTTCTGAAAGATTGATTGTAGTAGTGCAGAGAATGGAGATGGGAAAAGGCATTTAGAATGAGTATTAGATTGAATTGAAAAATCCACTGAAATTCGTAGAAAGGATTCTATCATTTCTATTATTGGGAGTTCAATGTCTCGTGCTACAGACAGTAGGTGGCTGAATTGCGTATTTCCAGGTAATTTTTTTGATGGCTGTCATCGTGGTCTTATTTTAGGAATCCAAGTAGTCATAATTCTTTCACATTTCTACAGAACTCAATTATAGTAACACGTTCCCTTACATCACCCCGCAAAAATATGATAACAAAAGTCTAAATATATTTATTTTAAAACTAACTCACAGCTAATGAAACTATACTGTGGCATGCTAAAAATACTTTGAGCTTTAGACGAGCAGCCAACATATATGCTTTTTTTAGAAATGAATTAAATTTTCACTTTTTCATCCACTTGCCTTTGCTTCCCCGTCTCTATTCAACTCATTCCATTTGACTTCCTTTCCTGACATCACTCTATGCGAGTGTTTAGAGAACTTACGCTCACTCCATGTCAGTCTTTTATTCTCTGTCTGCATTGTTTACTAGGCATTACGACAACGGTTTTCCAGCAAATTTGAAGGCCGAAAGCTTGCACGCATCGAAAAACAAATCGACCTGCAAGCTTTCAGAAACTCAGCACAAACAAACAGAGAGAAAATGTAGTGCAAATATTCTCGAGAACATGAAAACGCCAACAGACAAAAACGGAGAAGAAAACTTGTGGATATAAGGTCTATTCACACTGTCAGAAGGAACGTTTGATGAGAATGGTTTGCTCATTTTTTAATCCCATTTCACATGATTGGTGGCAAATGCTATGTGTACTCTTGGTTCACGTTATACACATGTCTGCATTGCGTGATCTTGCTCTTGTTGCAAGTTCTACACTGTTTTACTCAACTCTCCAAAAACTATATTTATTAGGTCAACTCTCTGGCTTGATAGGTTCAATTGCACAATTTGAAGAACCGTAAAAACAAATAAAATCGCATAACATTCCTCTTATTTCTCACCCGACGAACGAACAAACAAAAAACGCTTTTCAGCTCATCAAATATTCATATTTCTCTCGCGCTCCTTCGTTCTCGAGAGTACCAGCAAAAATGCCTGGTTTTTTTGCAAACGTTTACCCGCTTTCACCGACAATGACTGAGAGAGAGATATAATATTAAGCAACCATGAGCAAATTGTCATTGGTGAACAAACAAAACTTTTCGAAAGCATTTTTGTTCGCGAGAAAAACTGAGAACAAGAATTACAATCGTGCGAAGGAATATTGATGCGTGATCATCACTTTAGTGAATGCATGCACAGCTCCACCGTTGCTATAAGCTGATCAGATGACAGGTGCATGAACTTGGAAAAATGGGACATTTCTGTGGACTACCTCTCAGAAAAAAAACTAATGTTTGTAAGGTGTTAACTTTCCTATTATCATTATCCTAAATAATGATGAATTTTGCTCCCTCTTGTCAAGTAGGTCATCCAGGTGGAACGTACAGGAGTCCACAGAAATGTCCCATTTTTCCAAGTTCATGCACCTGTCATCTGATCAGCTTATAG